>VYZW01031696.1:0-72015 GCA_013401315.1 Balaeniceps rex
GTCCCGGCGCTTCCCCCCGACCCCCGAGGCCGGTCCCGGCGGCGCCGCAAGACCGCGGCACCAGGTGGCAGCATCGTCCCGGCCACCGGCCCCGATACCGGCGGTCCCCGCCGCCCGGGGTGCCGCAGCGGGGAGCGCCCTCCGCCCGCCGGCGCGGGGTCCCCGGGGTGCCGGCTGCAGCGGGGCTGGAGAGCGGCCACCCCCGGGCAGGGCGGAGGAGGGCCGGGGAGGCTCCTCGCCCTCCCGGGGAACCGAGCCCTGGGCCCGGCAAGGGAAGGTGCGGCGTTTTGGTGACACTGACACTGGTGGCCTCGTCACGTCCCGCTCGGCTGCTGCGGGGACCCCTGCCCGGCCAGCACCGCTCCCCTTCTTGGGAAAAAGTGCCCTTGGTGCCCTCCCGGTGTGGGGCATCGTTTGGAGCGTGGTGCAGGGCATGGGGCTCTGGCACGGGGGTAGGGCACAAGGCGTGGGAAAAGGGACGCGGGATGCAGGACACGGGATGCAGGACACGGGATGAAGGACATGGGATGAAGGACATGGGATGAAGGATGTCTTCTGTCCATCCCCAGAAGCTGAGTGGTGGTGGCAGGGCTGTTGGTGTCCCCAGGGACAGCGGGAGGGGATATGGAGCCGTGCCATGAGCGGGTGAGCGTCAGGCACTGGTGACCCGCGGCGTGGCTGGGCCCTGGCACAGGCAGCAGCACTCACTTGCCCGTCTGTCTGTCCAATCCCATCCGTCCGCCCCGCTCACCCTGCCACCCTGCATCAGTGTCACGGCGAGGAGCTGCCCCGGCGGTGCTGGCCGAGGGGTGCTGGCGGCTGCCCCTGACCCTAACGCGCCGTGGCAGCGGGGCGGCCGAGCAGATGTTCCCTGCCACCGGCACCGTCGTGCGGGGGTGGCAGACATGACGGGCTCTGACAAGATGCCAGTCCCAGGTTGTGGTGCTGCTGCTGCCAGCCATGGGAGCTGCCTGGTGCCCGTGGCATGGCTCTGGCTGCGGCACAGCAGCAGGACCCCCGACCCCACAACCTCTGGCCCTGCACCGCCACCCCCTGCCCCTCTCCCTCTGCAAACTGGGGTTCCCACTGGGGTGCAGGGACTTGGGGTCCCACAGATGCTGGGTCCAAACAGCACCAACCCAGGCCTACGACTCCCCTTGCCATGCCGGGTCGGAGAAGGGGTCACCCTATTTTGCAGGGGCCAGGTTCCCCCCTCCCAGCTGACACCCTCGGACCTCCCCCAGGCCAGTGCAAGGGCTGGTTTTGGGACCAGTTGCGCCCCCACTGTGGGTGATGGGACCAGTTGTGTCCCTAATGTGGGTGCAGTGGGACCAGTCGTGGCCCCAGTGCTGGGCCGGGGGGGGTCTGGGCAGTGCCCCACCCCCACCACGCCCAGAGATGGGGAGAGCGAGCAGCTGGGAGCGCAGAGCCGAGCAGCGAGGTGCCAAATGCCGGCGCAGCAGCCATAAAGCCACTGGAGCTTCAGCTTTTATATGGCAATAAAAGATAATGTCGGCCATAAAGCGCGAGAGCAGGGCCCGGCACGCCGAGCCGCCCGCTGAGCCCAGGGCAGGGAGCGGCTGGGGGGGCACAGAGGTGTGAGCAGCCCCCAGCTCCCCGGGGACACCCCAGCAAGCCGATACCTTGCTCAGGGCAAGCGTGTCCCCGGGTGCCCCAGGGCGATCTGCAGGCAGGGGGGATGCTGCAGCGGGGTGGGGGACGCCGCGGGACGGCCAGCATCGGCGGTGGGGCCGGCGTTACGTCCAGCGCATTAAAGATGTTACTTTGGGTTGTTGTTGTTGTTTTAATGGTTTTATTGCGCGATGCCGGGGCCGGGCCTGGCAGGCCTTAATGAAGGAGATTGATGGCTTAATAGCCTGTAGCCATTACGGGGTAATTGAATGGTTGTGTACATATGATCAGAGCGTCAATGCGGACGTGGCTCGCAAGCGAAGCGCCTGGAGCTGCGGGGGGAATGCGTGCAGCCCCCCCACCCTGCGCCCCAGGCAGATACAGCGTGGGGGTGGCAAAGCCCATGGCCTTGGGGACCCCCGTCCGTCCCTGGTGTCTGGGCCACATCCAGCGGTAGGGGATGGAGCAGGTCTCCAGGTTCATCCGGTGGCACCGGGTCACCAAAACCCACCCCTGGCCAGCTCAGCTCCCGGCCTGGGCTCTGGGGCACCAAGAGCAGGTGCTTTAACGAGGCTTTCAATTAACAGCTCCCATCTATAGGGATGCACAGCGGTGGGGGAGTGGAGGCGGGAGCCATGGGGGTCCAGCGTGGATGGCAGCCCCAAACCGGGGGCTGCAGCCGTGGCTGCCAGCACGCGAGGGCTGCGCCAGCAACCACCCTCCCTGCGAAAGCCGCCACCGAGGAGAGAACCCGGCAGAGTCGCAGCCGGGTCCCCGCGCCGAGGTGTGAGTCAAACTACTCATTTTAGTGTGTGACAACCAGGTGTTTTACAGTATTTGCTACCTGTGATCATCCATCAAAGCAATCGATAGCGTTCCTGCAGAGTTTTATTAATGATCTTGTCACCGGGCTGGTGCTGGGTGCCTGGGGTTGTCGAGAATGATAGATCATTAAGAGCTTTTGCTGCTATTTATTCTCCAGTGACCTTGTCTCTCTCCATAGTTGCTTGCTTAAGAGTTATGAATGTGAGACATGATAATTTGATATTGATCTATTTGGTAAGTTAAAAAATTTACTGCATCGTTGATGTTTTAACAAAGGATCTGCTCGGTCCCTCCGCAGACCAGTGAGAGCCGACGGTGCTCGGCTCTGCGCGCCGTGGCAAGGGGGCAAGGTGGGCGCTGTGCTGGTGCGTCCGTGTGCCGGAGCGCTGTGCCCACCCGGCGTGGGACGGTGAGGGGTGGCTGCATGAGCTCTGTGTGTTCCTGAGGTCCCTGGGGGGCCCTGTCCCAACCCCTTCTGAGCCTGAAGGACCAAAACCCAGGTGCTGCCGCTGCCCTGGGAGATGCTGCCATGGGCAGGGTGCAGGGATGAACAGAGCGGGCGCAGGGCTGGACCTGTCTGTGCGGGTGGGGTGGGGTGGAGGGGCTGCAGCAGAGGAAGCCCATCCCCGTCCATATCCCCTTCCCCTTTCCCGTCCCCCCTCTTGTCCCCGTCCCACCCTGTGCCCAGCACCACGTGCCTGCCAGCTGGCCCCTCCGTGCTCACCAATCGTCCTCCCAGATGTTCAGGGCTCCACCGACCCTAACTCGATGTAATTACTTGCGCTCCCCATTCCTCTTGCCCTCCCTGGTGTTCCCAGGGTCCCATCGGCTGGCAGGGAAATCCGGGGCTCCCTGTCACCCCCTTGGCACTGGACAGGACCGGGCCAGCATCCCCCTGCAGCGCTGCCTCCCCAGTGCACCGTCCCCGCACCGGGGATGGACCCACTGGTCAGGGAGCTGCAGGGCGCGACTGCCACCCCCCCGCATTATCGATCCCCATCGCCTCCGGCAGCTCACGCGTGAAGTCAAACGGGGACAAAAATCCGTTTATAAAGGTGGGGTTTATTGATACCGCCTGTCCTCCAGGCCATCGATGACCTTCAGACGTGGGCGCCGGTGTCGGCACACACACATGCACAGACACGGGCACGCACGTACGGTATAATTCATGCTGCATCCGCTCCCCGGTGCCTCCAACACCCTGCTCGGCTCTGCTCCCACCCCATGCCGGACCGTGTGCCCACCGTGGCTTGCACCCCTCGCCACGCTGCGGCCATGCTGTGCGCTCACCCCGCCCAAAAAGTGAGCCCACCCCCGGCTCCTGCCCGGCCGTGCCGTTCCTCCCCACCTCTCCGGGCTCTCTGCGCATTATCCAATGCTGCACGGCTCTGCTATCACGCTGAGCTCACTGCAAGCCCCTGCAGCCATCCCTGCCCCTTCCTCCCCCCGTCTTTCCCCCCCGTTATGGGACGGGTGTCGCAGGTGGAGGAGCGCTCCCCGGCACCGGCCAGGGCGGCAGGGCTCCGTCCCGGCAGTGCCGGCACCCCTGCCATCGCTCCGTGCTGGGGCCCGGCTGGCGCGGGAGCACCCGGCTGGGGGAGATGCGCTGGGTTGGTGAACGCAGCCAGTATTTATTTGTGATTTTGTGTTTATTCTTCGCTTCTGCTGGGAAATGGGAGGCGGCGCTTGGTGGAGCAGGGAGGTGGACGGCGCCGATTCACAGCAGGTTATGGGGCATCCCGCGGCGCCCTGGATCCCACCCGTGAGGGGATCCACTCGCTCTCTATAAACCAAACTATGGGGAAAGTCGCTGAGTCCGTGGGAAGGGCCAGAGAGGCGGCAAAATCACCAGGCATCACCGCAGCTGGCTGAAGACAGGAGTTTAATCTAAAGAGTAATTTCACCCAGCGATGAGTTGCACGTGGCCCAAGGCAGAGCTATAGCAGGAACAGGGATGAGCATCCCAAGGCAGACGAAGGCAAGGCGGGGGAGCCGGGACAGCCCTTCCCACCCAGGCAGCGTGGCTCCGGTGGGCCGGCACCACGCAGCTGAGACCCACCGAGGGCCGGTGGGGTTTGTCTGTCCCCCAGCAGCTCGGGGTGGATGCGGAGGTGTTTGTGGTGGCTGCTTTTCACCTGCATCCCACCACCTGTGTGGGAGCCAACTTTGGCCAGCATGTGCCTGCTGCCAGCACCGGCATGGGGGGCACTCCTGGCTGGGGACCCCGCAGCGTTCATCCCACGCCTCGCTTCCAGACCCAGGACTGCCCCGAGCCTCCTGCAAACGGCTCCTGCACAAGGAAGGTGGCCCTGCAGCCCTGGCTCAGTTCAGCCAAAGAGACCACGTGGGATGAATCCTACATTTATTGGACTTTATTCACGGACCAGACTGCAGCGAGCCCAGACCTGCCACTGCTGATCGCCGCTGGTTCCTTGTCAGTGCCGTTGTAGAGGGAGAACGGATGCGATGGAGGACCAAACATCGCTGGGGCTCCCGGTCCTGGCCCGAGGCCGTGCTCTAGGCTGGGTAAAAGCGCTGCAGAAGCTCCTTCTTGTTGACTTTTCCCATCTGATTGCGCGGGATCTCCTCCACCACGATCAGCTCGGTCGGGATGGTGTACGGTGCCATGGTGTCCCTGCAACGCAGAGGCGCAGTTTGTTATGGCTGACAGACCAGCGCTTCCAGACCCTCCACCCCACCAAGCCCGTCCCGAGACCTCGCAAACGCCGCCGGGCCCGGTAGGGATTTGCTCCGGGACGCTGCGTCCTGCAGCCGGTCGCAGTGTACAACCGAGCCGCCCCAGCCGTGGCTCTCCAGGCAGCGGGACCGCAGGCAAGCGGCTTCGGTTGAACGCAGACCATGCCCCGGCTCTCTCCCAGGGGCGCAGCGCAGACCCCGGGGAGCGGCGGGGCCGAGTGCTCGCACTGCTCAGGGGTCACGCATCTCTGTGCTGCAGAAGAGGGGGGGCTGGTGAGCGGCCCCTCTGCAGGACGAGCTGTCCTGGGAGCACCCACAGCCCTAACAGCCCTGAGCAGCCCCACCTGGGGCCCCCACCCACGCCCCAGGAGCCCATTTAGGCTCAGCCCTGGGCCCCAGCCTGCTCCTGAGCCGTGCTGTGGGGTGCCTGCTCCCAGCCCGTCTCTGCAGGGAGCTGTGCTGCCGGCGGCTCATCCCTGGAGGGACCCCTCGGAAGGGCAGAGCTCATCTCCAGCTCCATCCTTGCCCCATCTCCTATGAGGACTCTGCCCCCCATGCTGTAGCTCACCTCTGGCCCTGTTTTGCTCCTGCCTGTGCTGCCTGGTTGCACCCTGGACCTGCCTCATCGCTTGCTGTGTTTTGGGCTGGTGATGGACCCCGTTACCGGTACCCGCTCTGCCTGCCGCATTCAGCCCCACCGGTGAGGGCACTGCCTGCGCTGGGTCACCCTCGGCTGCCCGCTCCCCTGCCTTTCGGGAGCAGCTGCCCTCGCTGCCAGCCCTGCCATGCAGCACCCCGTGAGTACAACATCACCCACCCACCCCTGGGAAGGGGCACAGGGAGCCTTCAGCAAGCAAGTCGGAGGCAGAGCCCCTGATGTGGGCTCCTCGATCCTCCTCGTTAGAGATGGCACGGGAGAACGGTGCAGCGGCGTGACGGACGCCGAACCCCCCCGTGTCCTGGTGCCAGTCCCTGAGGACCAAAACCGCAGGTGAGCCACCTCCCCAGCGTGCACCGGTGACTTGCCAGGACTCGCAGCCACATGCTCCAGCCCACGGAGGGTCTTCCCGCTGCGGGAGGGGGTCTGAGCGCCGAGCATTGTCCCCGTGCCCTTTGCAGAGCGCAGCGGGGGGCTCTCCTGCCTTCTGCTGCCTGTGTGTCACCAACCTGGGGCCGTGCCCAGCCCCGGCAGCGTCCTGGCACTGACTCTAACGCGAGATGCCAAGTCTGCTGAGCCCTTCAACCATCGCCCGGCCCTCCTCCCCCTGCCCGCCACCAGCACCCCCTGCCATATGGATGCCTCTAACTGGGGATGGCGCCTGTCGCTGGGAAGCACGACTGGAGGCGAAAGCTGCAAAATGAATCACTCTGAAGAGGGACATGTGTCTCCTGCCAGGGAGTGCGAGAAAAAGGGCCAAACGAATGTAAGTGACATAAAAAATAAAGGGGAGAGACAGGGCGAGAGGGAGAGGCAGGCGGGGGGAGCCGGAGCCATGCCTGGAGCCAGCGCCGGGCAGGGAGCAGCAGCCCCGGAGGAGCCCGGGTGGGTGGCCAGCCCCTCCGACCCTCTGGGGGCTTTGTTTCAAGGGCTCCTGCCCTTGCTTTGCGCGGGCAGAACAGTGTCGAGCTGGGGACGGCGATGGGAAGAGATGTGCAGGGGCAAGGGGGACCACCCTGGGAGGGGGGCAGGCCGGGGAGCACACGGGGGGCCGAGCGCAGCCCCCTGCCCTGCGCCAGGGGCCCCCAGAACAACACCTGGGCGACCCGCAAAGTGCAGCCGTGGGTGGCGGGGGACGGGATCTGCTGGGGTCACCGATGTCCCTGCCAGGAGGCTTAGGGCTGAGCAGCCACCGCAGGGCATGGTGAAGATCTCCATCGCTCCTGTCCCGTGCTGCGGGGGTCCTGGATGGAGAGCCCCGGAGCACCAGACCCCGGACCGACCAGGACAGGCTGAGCCTGGCCAGGAAGGGGCATCTCAGCTTGCAAGAGGACATCAGTAAAATCAAACAAAAGCTGCTGGTGGCTGTGGGCTGCCCTGGGGCGAGCAGGAGCCCCAGATGACCAGCAGCCAGAGGGTTAACGTGTCCGCAGCAGCAGGAGGGACACCCTGGCACGGTCTCGGCCCCTCTGCCCGAGCAGCAACCCCGTGTGGGTTCGGTTTCTTTGTTTGCTTCTCTTCCCCCACTACGTAACTGTTTAATCAGAGCAGCAGCCGGCCAGCTCGCGTCTTCCTTGCATTTGCTAAATCGCAGTTCCCCCAACTGTGATTTTTGCAGATCCAGGGGAAATCTTTAATTGGCTGCTGCGCGGCCCCTGATGAAACAAGTGCTCCTGCCGCTTACAAAATCGCGCCAGCCTCGCCAAAAATATCCGCAGCCTGAAGGAGGGAGTTGCCAGGAAAAGAAAGAATCTGCTATTAAATATTTTGCTAATGGAATATTAGCGATTAACCCAGTGATTCTGCATCCTGGCTCCCGCCTGCTTACGCTCCCATGGCTGATGCCCGAACCCTCGGCCCTGGCCGCTCTCTGACCGCTTTGAAGGAGACGGCGCAGGTTTCCGTGCTGAAACCCTGCGGGATGGCAGGCGGCCGCTCTGCGCCGTGCTCCCCAGAAAGGCACAGATCATTGGTACTGCGGTGACGCCGAGCAAAGTCCATGAGCTGCGGTGTCCCCCTGCTCTCCAAACCCCGTGGGAGAGGTCTCTGGGGCTAACTGGGGACCAGGCTGGGCCGGGTGCCAGCGGGTAGGGAGGCAAGCGAGGAGCGAGTGCGGCAGCACCGGGGGAAAAGCTGAGCAAATGTTCTTGCTGCTGAGAAAACACGGAGCTTCCCCGGCCCCGGTGCTTGCCCTGTGCTTTCTGCCGGCGGCCGGGCTCGGGGCTGCGGGGTAAGAGCCGCTCGCCCGCACCGTGCAGGTCGTTTATCAAAGGCAGTTTTGGGGCGAGAGGCCCATTTATTTCCATTATCTCGCGTGCTCGGCGACCTCCTGGTTGGAGCTGTGGTCTCTCCTCCATCCCCAAGCCTGAGGCACAATGTTGCTGCCGGCCACCCCTCCTCTGCCGTGCCCCTGATGTGGGTGCTGCAGGCTTTGAGCCTGCTTTCCCCGTGCCGTGGCACTCGCCGTGCGCTGCCCCGTGCCATCTTACCTGGCCCAGTCCTTCAGGTCCTTCACAGAGAGCATCTTGCCCTTGCGCAGCTGCACGACAGCACTGACCCGCTGGCCCCAGACCATGTCTGGAGGCCCGATCACGGCCACGTCTGCGGAGAGAGCAGAGGACGCGGGCTGAGAAACCCCAGCAATTCCTGGGGTCAGGAGCGGGTAGAAGAGGGGCTCAGCACCGCTGGTGGGTGCCAGCAGCAGCGGCGTGGAGGAAGATGCCGTGGGATGTACCGGACAACACCGGGACTTTTGCGCCGACACGATTGCCAAGAACAGAGCTTTTCACCAAGGAAAAGGCAGGAAACCCCCTGGTTTGAGCAATTTAGAGACAACAGGGAGGAATATGGCGTACAGGGTGGTGTGGAGCCGGGGGCACCGGCACCGTCCCCTTGTACAGGTCACACACAAGGGCAGGACAGATTTAATTATAGTCACATTTCCAAAATCGGATGAGAGCTGCTGCTGACTTGGCACTCGGCCGCAGGCTTCCTGGCTTCAGCCCCGGGAGACGAGTAACAGCGGGCTTTAAATGCAGCCTGCTCTTCGCTCGGGCCCAGCTCGCTAGTGGGAGGGCTGGGAAAGAGCCTCCAGGCAGGAGCCCTCGGGCAGCCTCGCGTCTGCGGCCGCTGAGCCAGGGCTGTCGCTGGAGCCGGGCTCCCGCGCGCCGTCCCTTCTCAGCACGGCGTGGCACGGCACGGGCACCCGGGAAGAGCGGCGTACCTGTGATGTGCGGGTGCGCGAGCAGATGACGCTCCACCTCCAGCGCGCTGATTTTGAACCCCCCGTTTTTGATGATGTCTACCGAGGTGCGGCCCTTGATCCAGTAAACGCCGTCTTTGTAGGCTGCCGTGTCCCCTGAAAAGCAAAGCGGGCTCCCTCAGAGGCCGTCCCTTTGCTTCTCCTCTGCCTTCCCTGACACGCGGATGCGACACTCGGGCGATGCCCCGGCTGGGCTCCCTGCACTGACACGTGGGGAGAGCCACGCTCAGCACCCCGGTCACAAGCCCCTCCGCAGAGACCCCAGGGATGGGGTGTCAGCCTTCCCCACACGACAGCCCGCTCCCGGGGCCATGCAGGGGGGAGACAGCCATTGCTCTTCTGTGGAGGGAAAGGGAGGACTAAGGCTGTGCACTCAGAAGTCCTTTAATACGGAAGCAGCAAAAATAGGAGCCGTGGCTGCAGGCGGATGTGCTCCCCAGCGCACCCGCGACAGGGACCACCAGACAAGCAGGCTCCAGCGCAGCCCCTTCCTCGTCTTCCTGGCCATCACCAGTCACAAAGACCTTGGTTGCCTCGTCCCGGTAGGACGTGGCTCCTCCTGGACCTCTGCCATCACCAGGGCTGCTCAGCCCCCATCACATAGTCCCCAGCCTCCTCTTCCTCCCATCCACTCGCCTGCACCAGCAGCCTGCAAAAGCCGCAGCGGGTCTTTCCCAGCAGCTCCAGCACTGTGTGCGTGCCCTGACCACAGCCACCAGCCCCCGCCATCCCCTGGAGCAGCCCTCGCTCCGGGGACCTCCCGCTGCCGATGCCATTGCTCGCGCGGGGGGCTTTCCCCTGCTCCTGCGTGGCTACCGCTAATAAAAAAAAAGGTGGGGGACGACATGGGGAAGACGAGACTGTCCTCAGCTACGCGTTGGACCCGGCCTGTCCTTTCTGCAGGGGGAGAAGGCGTGTGGCAGGTGTGATCCGGTAATTAGCCGCTGGCGCCGAGGCTGGGAAGATGGAGGAGAGAGGTCATGTCAGCACAACCTGGCTAAATGCTTAACAAGCTGGTGTACTTTGATAGCTACTTAAGATGATTACTCACATCCTGCTAATAGAGCCTTTGCCAACCGGTGGGCGAGGGGGGGCTCGGGACCTCGCATTTCCATTTCAGAGCCTTGATGGCAGCACCAGGGGGGCCCTTAGCTCTCCCCCCCCACCCCCCGCGTGTCAGTCTCCATCCTCTCCTTAATGATACGCGCTGCCATTGTGTCCACACACCCGGCCCGCTCCCCGCTGCGGCTTCGCTCGCAGACCTCATTTCGCTGCCGGCTGGAAAGCTCAAACGCGGAGATGAGACGGAGATTGGCAGCGGAAAAAAGCAGCTTCCAACAAAGCAGGGCGAAGCGGCACCGCTGGGGCTGCAGGAGTTCCCACGCTCCGCTGCCTTGCCCTCCATCCAGGCGCGTGTCCCAAATCTGGGGAACGAGGACAGCCCGGGGTCCTGCACCCCAGCATCCCGGCGGCCGGGAGCCCGCTGAGCCAGGAGGACCTGGTTTGGGTGAGAGCGGTGCAAGGAGCACGTGGGCTCTGGTACCGGTCGAGACCCGGGGACTTTTTTGGGTGGCCCAGGGAAGAGCCTCCCCACTGCAAGGACCGCGCGGACCCCAGCCCTCTCCTTCAGAGGTGAGGGCCCCTCTCCCCCGGGGGGCTCGCAGGGCCACCCAGCAGCGGCGAGCACACCCCACCACCTCCTCCCCGCTCCCCTCCTCCCCAGTGCTGCTTCTGCCCCCCCCGTGCTGCTTGGCAGCGCTCCCGGCACACTTCACAGCCCCGCTACGGTAGGGCACGTCCACCGGCTACGTGGCTTTACAAAACCCCATTTCCAGCTCACCGCCGGCACGGCGCCGAGTTTGCACGTTGGTGCGTGCAAAGGCAGCGAACGCCCGGAGATTTACGGTGTCAAAGCAATGAAATATCAGAATCAGTTCTGAAATTGGGGCTGCTCCCCAAAAGAGCTGTGTCCCTGCTCAGCTGGCACATGCCAAAATCCTGAGCAGCTCATCTTGCTCGGTTCAGCCAGGGAATGATTAATTGTTCCTGTATTTGCCTGCCTGCCTCTCGGCACTCTCCTGGCTGTTGAAGGCTGTCTGGAATACTTTAAAGTTGTGGGAGAGTTCTAAACTCGGGCTCTCTGGGTGTTTGGCTGCTCGGGGTTGAAAGGAATTCATGACTGCTGTGACAAACTACCTTCTGCGCCCGGTATCGCCGTGGCATGTGTGAGTGACACGGGACTGGAGAGCGAACATTAATTAAAACGTGGCACTGGGGGACCGGCGAGCCACGAGCTTTCGGCAGGGAGATCAGGAGCTGCTTATTCATACGGAGCAGACAGGGAGAGGAGAGGGAATTCAGCCCTGGTTCAATGACACACAGGTCCCATGTTGCTCTTCAGGGCTTAAGCACACGAAAGCTGCCACATTTGTGTTTTTCCCCTGCTCTGTGATGGGGGAACGGTCCCAGGGACAGGTCCAAGGGAGGGCTGGGTCCATGAGACAGACCCGGGTGGGGGCAGGAGATTCCTCCGCACCAAGGTCTCCCACTGTGAAAGCTGAAGGGCTCCGCGCCTGCCCGCTCCCCTTATCTCTCCTTACGACGAGCAAGGACTGAATTCACATCTCTGCGTGCCCTTGAGTCTGTCCGGGAGGTGTCAGCCATGGCTGATTTCTCTGGAGCCTGTTTGCAAAGCAAACCGTCAGGGCAGAGCCTGTCACCGGGGTCTCGTCTCTGCCCCGCTCCCGTCCCGCCGTGCGTGGGGCCCGGGCCGAGCGGGGCATGCAAGCCCCAGCATTGCCTGGCCTCAGATCCCATTGCCAGCGAGGGACGTCTCTGTGCTCTGCTCGCGGCAGCGGGTTTTCAGGGCATGGCTCTACCATACGGAAACGCCTGAGCTGGCAGCAGCCTGGTGCCATGCGGAGCACCCATCCCATCCTCACAAGCTGTGCCGAGGTGATGCGGGTGCTGCGCTGGAGCCCGGCACTGGGGCGGGCTCGTTAGGCTGGGCGCTGGAGCGGGCTCGTTAGGGCTGGGCGCCGTGCCCAGCTGGCTCAGCTGGGCGGCAGCTGGAGCCAGGCTGGCTGATGCCGAGCCCACGTGAGCATCCCTGCACGGCCACCACCAGCGTCCCTGCACAGCCACCGCCAGTGTCCCTGCACGGCCACCGCCAGCATCCCTGCACAGCCACCGCCAGTGTCCCTGCACAGCCACCGCCAGCATCCCTGCATGGCCACCACCAGCGTCCCTGCATGGTCACCGCCACCGTCCCTGCATGGTCACCACCAGCATCCCTGCATGGCCACCACCAGCGTCCCTGCATGGTCACTGCCACCATCCCTGCATGGCCACCGCCAGCGTCCCTGCATGGCCACCACCAGCGTCCCTGCATGGCCATCCCCTGCCTTCCCAGCTCTGGCAGGAGCACAGGCAGCGTCTGCTCACACCTGCCCGTGGGGACGTGCCCCAGACTCAGAGAAGTGCCACCGCCGCCCGCGAAATGTGTTTTTTGAAGGAGTTGTGCTCCCCAAGCTGTCGCCCTCCCAGATGTTCCCCACGCAGCCAGGGACAGGAGGAAGAGTCATTTCAGATTGGGACGGGAGACCCCCTCCTTGCCGCTCACCTTCCATCCCCGTGCTCCCCACAAGCGCCGTCGCTGCGTCTCACGTGGATCCCTCCAGCCCCATCAGCAGCGCGGCACGGCGGGTGGTTCGCATGATTATTGTAAGCTGCTGGGACGAGCTCTGTAATTTCCACCCCCTCCGTCTCTCTCTTTCTGTCTCCTCTCTCCCATAAGCCGAGCATCGGGGCCTTGCTGTCACTTCCCTCGCTGACAGGCCGGAGCACGCTCCGGGGGACCGCCGTCCGCCGAGGACAGCCACATTACCCTCTGCCCCGCGCCATCTGCTACCAGCCGCGCACATCAAGTCGGCGTGTGCGCCAGCACATCCAGCGCAGCAAAGCGCTCGCTGCCTCCCAGGCCAGCGGGGATTTCCTGGGCCAGCGAGACCAGTTAAAGGATGCTGTCGTTTGCTTAATGACTCTCCCCCACACGCCGCCGTTAAACAGCGCTAAGAGCATCATTTCCAAACCTGGCGCCGCGCCGAGGGCCCGTGGCAAGGGTTGTGCCCTCCTTCCCGGGGCTCCCGACATGGGTGCCTGCGCCCGGTGGTGCGCGAGCCCACCCGGCCCCGGCAGGCAGCCCTGCTGCCGGCATCGCGCTCCATCCGCCCCGGCTGCGCTGGCTTTTTCTGCCACCTCCAGCGGGCTGCAGAGCACGGTGCTGCTCGCCCAGCAGCCTCCGAGCGCTTTGCCAGCCTGGGTACCTCCTCCCCGGCTGGCAGGGGCAGCAGCGGCGACGGGGGGGATTTCTGAGCGGGGAACGGAACTGTCCCCCTGTGAGATGACACCGCTTCGCAAACCACGTTTCTGCTGACCCTCCCTTCCCACCGGCCGTGCCCATGGCTCCCGGATGCTCCCAGGGAGCACCCAGTGCATCAGCACAGGGCCAGAAGGGATGCCGTGGACGTGGTTCACCAAAGAGTGGGTTCGATACTTGTGTGATCCTGCTCCTGAACCCCCAGCTCTTCTTGCGTGAAACGGGGACAGCTGCCCTTGCTATCGCCTGGCCACGTCTCCTCTCTGTGCAAGCCTTCAAATGCTTCAGGGCAGGGGTCCAGCCTGGCCAGGAGCCCCAGGGCTGCTGCGGGTGCCAGCCCGACGATACGATGATACGATGATACGGGCTGGTCCCGCTGCACCAGCCCTGCGCCCGTTCTGCCTCCAGAGCTGCCCGGTGCTCCTCTGGTTTCAGGAGGACTGACGTGAGCTCGCAGCAGTGAGGCAATCCCAGCTTGGGGATGGTGACCCCCAATAGCACCCCGTCACCTCGCCATCCTCGCTCCCAAAGCTTTTCCCTCCCTCCGGCACGGGAATCGCCGCGGCAGCACACAGCAGCGGGGTCAGGACAGCCGTGCCCGCGCTCAGAGCTTCCCCAGCACGGAGCCAGGAACGGCATTTCCTTCCTCACAGCCAGCTGCGCGGGGAAGGGGCTTTTGGCTGATGAGAAGATTACGGTCTCTGACACCACATCTCCGCCTCTGCTTGCCCGGGCCACCTCCGACCAGGCTCCTTTCATCAGACAAAGCAGCCAGCGGCGGAAGCCTCCCGTCGCACGTGGCTCAGCCCCGGTGCTGCGGCGCAGCTGATGCTGGCGAGGCCACGGGATTATTGTTTCCCTGACAGCAGCCGTCACCGCTATCTTTGGATTTGTTTCAAGATGCTCAGTGGGCATCTGTTCTGCGAAATGTTAAAGGCTCTGCTGAGCTGCATACTGAACAGGTCCTGCGCTGGCTGAGCCGGGGGCGGGCTGCACTTTGCTGGAGTTTCAGGCAATTATATATACACGTACATATATATAATCATAGAATCATGGAATGGTTTGGGTTGGAAGGGACCTTAAAGATCATCTAGTTCCAACCCCCCTGCCATGGGCAGGGCCACCTTCCACCAGATCAGGTTGCTCAAAGCCTCATCCAACCTTACCTGTTATATATACATCCATCCGTCCGTCCATCCATCCATCCATATATATGAAAAACAGGCAGCACGCCAGCTCAAGCAGCACGGCTCCAAGCAGCGGCGGGGGGATGCGGCCAGGCCAGGCCTCCCTGTGAAGCTACCAAGGGCTGCCCGTTCAGCATCCTAAAGCGAGCTGTGGACATCTCCCCAGCCTGCAGCAGAGCGGGTACCACGCCACGCCGACCCACGGCTCAGCCCATGGAGACCACGGGCTGGCATGAACCATGCCATGAACCATGTGGCGCTGAGTGAAAGGCATAAAAGAGCTTTTCCAGGTTACCTTTGTTTTAAAAATGAGGCTTTTGGGTAAGATTTAGAGGGCAGGGTTGTCTGTGGATAGTCACTTGGCAATGGGTGCTGGCCTGTAGCCGCACGCCTTCCCCAAATGATCTCAAAGACGCAGACACGCTGCAATGGAGAGCCTACCTCCAAACTCAACCCTCCGAGAGTTCTGCGATGAGGTTCTTCAAGTCACAAAAATGCTTCTTGCAAAGATGAAAGGGCCCTTGTGATTCTGCCACCGCGGCCTTGAGTCTGTGCCCCTCCTTCGCAGAGCGGAGAGCTCTCCCAGCGACTGGCATGGTGCCGGAGCCGCTTTCCCAGGACGTGCCGAGCGAGAGGCTCTTTGCTCCCCAGAGCAGAGCTACAGCAGCAACCCCTCCCCGGAGCTCCTGTGCCAACACCCTCGCCCACGGGTCAGCTTGCTCCTGGCAAACACTCCAACATTTCTACGTCAAAGGTGTCATGAGCAAACGTTTGTTTAATGTTGGTCTCTCTTGGTCAATAGTTGTATTGGCCAAGAGAACACTTTGGCTGGAGAAAGGAGATGCTGAGCAGCTTGGAGAAGCTCTGAGAGCGCAGAATGGCACAAGAAAAAAAGCCCAGATGCAGAGCTGAGACTGTCTTAGGATCTGCTGGAAAAACCCAACGAACGGTGACAGCGTTGCCCTCGTAATGGGTCACCAGGGTCATTAAAAAGCTCTCAGCCCTGCACACGGGTGCTGAGGAGAGGTCGGTACCCAGGAGCTGCGCCCCAGGAGGAGCCCACCGCAGGCACAGCCGGTGCCGACGCAACGTCCCCGCTCGCCGGGGACAGACATCACTCAGATGCCTGGAAGGACAGCGAGATGCAAGATTGTTTGGTAACACGTGCTGCCAGCTTTGTGACAACGACAGTGTCGGCTGCGCTGCAACTGGTGAGCTTCAGCCACGGTGCTGCGAGCCGAAAACTGGCACGGCGTGACGACGCGAGAGCAACACGGCACCACGCTGCCTTGCAAACCGTCACATGGCCTCTCCTGGCTTCTGGGAGGTTTTTCACCATCCCCACGTTATTTGTACACCTATTCCGTTGTGTTTAAAGCTCCCCAGAAGAGAAACGCCAGGCGTTTCCTAAGCGGCTCGCCGTGCCGCCCCAGCAGCCGGGAGGCAGGACGGCACAGGCACCCGAGGATGTGCGCTGCAAAGTTTGCAAACCAAAGCCACGCGGTCGACCGATGCCACGAACAGAGCCTGGCCCGGGAGCGTCAGACCGAGGGGATTTTGCTGTTTGCAGCTGCGATACGAAAGACTCGCTCAGGGCCTCCCTGGCTGCGTTGCTGGGCAGGACTGAAGCTGGGCAGATGCGGCACTGGTGATGCTTGGCACGGCAGCGTTCGTGCACAGCAGCAGTGGGGAAAAGCCGCAGGGAAGGGACGCCAGTGCCCTGGACTCGAGTCCAGCCTCAAGCACAGCCTTTCCCCGGGTCCCGCTCGGGCACCGGCAGCGCGGCGAGGGCAGCCTGGGCTCGGGCCAGCTCCAGCCTTCACCGGGGCACTTGCAAAAGCTGGAGGTAGAAGCGGGCAGCGTACGAACGCTTTGCTGGGAGCACACGGGAGGCATTAGAGACAGCATCGTGCACAGCTGTGGCATCAGAGGAGAAAGCCTCAGCCCTGCTTTGTGCGTTATCAAACCTCGTCCAGCCTGAGGACGTGGCCCCTGAAGGGCAGGAGAGCTGGGGCACTCGTGGCTCTGTCCCCCCAGGGCATCCCCCGGCAGAGGGTCTGCGAACGTCCCTGCCGCTCATTCACAATTACACGGCGCTTTCGCAGACCAAGCGCGGCAGCGCAGAAAATAACCAGGAACCAGCAAAACATCCCTTTGAAAGGGAATCTCTTTCGTCGAGAAGAAAAAAGTGGGTTATTTTTACCCTCCTGCCGTGGTGGCAGCTAATGCTCTCACGGGGAGCTCCAGAGCCTTGATCAGACGCTGCAAAACATCCCCCTGCGCAGCACAGCCCTCGCCCCGGGTGAACGGTGCTGTCGGGCAAGGCTGGGCTGGGCGTGCTGCCCTCGTCCGCCCCACGGTACCGGCTGAGTGCTTTGCTCCTGGTGGAAAGTGCTTGCTCACCCAGCAGGCTGGAGCTGCCCGTTTAACATTTTCCTGGCTGCTGGAGTGGCTTTTCCAGGTTTCAGAAAAAAAACGTGAAGGTGAGGAGCCCAGGGAGGCAAGCTGGGGCTCCGGGGCCGGTGTGGCGCGGGGGATGCTGGTGGGCTCTTCCCTGCCAGCAGCAGAATGTGGTTTGAGCACTTTCTGATATTAATTAGACCTTTTGCTATTAAGGAATCATTCCAGATTTTGCAAATTAAGGCTTGGCTCTCAAATGCTTCATGCAGACTCCTCAGAGAGCTGGGCTGGGGAGCGGGGATGTCTCGCAGCCACTTTTCCAGGAGACACTGACCCGCAGGGACGCAGCAGACACCCGTATGGCTGCCCCTGTGGGGACAGTCCCCCCGTGCTGCCCGCGGACAGGGCAGGATGGCAGGGGACAGCAGGCAGACCTCGCTCAGACCCCACCATGTGCCCTGGAGGTCTCCGTTGATGGCCCAGCCTGGATGGTCCCCGAGGAAGCATTTTGATCGGTCACGTTCCCCTGCCGCAGCACGGATCCTGGCTCGTGGCCGTGCCCCCAGCCCGGCTCAGGACCAGCCCTGCTGTTGTAGGGGCTGGGGCCGGACCAGCCCCATAACCACAGAATCATTTGGTTGGAAAAGACCTTTAAGATCATCCAACCACCGTGAGAAATCAGCACCGGACGCTCCAGCTGCACCGAGTGGAAAAACAACCCCAAGCCAGCCCCGTTTCCTCCCCATCAGGGGGTGTCGGGGGGAGCGGGGTGCTGCTCCCCACCCAAACCAGAGCCCGGGCTGCCCCTGCCCCACCGGCACGGCTGCTTCCAGCTCCGTGCCACCGGCTGCAGCGAGCTCCCGGCCCTGCAGCGACGCTGCCGATGCTCCGCTCCTGCCGGCTCCACACCTGCTCTTTTGGGAGCCTTTAAGCTTTTTTTCCCGTTTCCCCCCAAACTCCAGGAGGAATCCCCTGCTGTCAGCTGCCCTCCTGGCATGACGATCCCTCATTTCCAGAGATATGAGGTGGAGCGAGGTGCTCACCCTCCTGCGTTCCTCTGCGCTGCCTGTACCTGCAGAATCGCCCCTACGAGCGTGTCGGGGGGACGGGCAGGCTCCCAGCTGGCAGACCCTCGGGAAGCTTGCAGGGAGGCAGTCGGAATAATCAGTCTTTGCCCTTCTCCAGTGCCTTTCAGCCGAGGATCTCAAAGCATGCTGATCCGGAGGCTAATTAGGCAGAAATGGGAACAGCTGGCAGGACAGCGGAGGGATGCGAAGCGGCCTCCCTCGCTGCTCACACCGCAGAGGTCGTGCATCCATCTCTGCTCTACCCTGGGATTAACTCCTACCTGCTTCCCGCTTCCCTGAAATGGTTGTTGATGCTCCTGGTCCGGCCCAGGCTGAGGCAGAGCTCTCTCTCTGGCAAAGAGACACACATCGTGATTAAGGTGATGATTTATTTTCCAGGCAGGATTGGTCCAACAGTCTGGGCAGGCGGCGAAGAGCCTGAGCCCTGACCCTGACACTCTCACCGGTTCGGAGAGCAGAGCAAAAACCTGGGGGCTCAAACCCCCTCGCTGGAACAGGGCTTGGCAGGAGCCAGTCTCAGTGCCCGGGCCAGATTTCACCAGCACGCACAGCTGAATGGGGGCACGCAGGGGCCCAGCCGAGGCTTGTGGTGGCCACCCTGCCCACTCAGCTGCGATGGCCACCCTGCCCACTCAGCCGTGATGGCCACCCTGCCCACTCAGCTGCGATGGCCACCCTGCCCACTCAGCCGTGATGGCCACCATGCCCACCCAGCTGCGATGGCCACCCTGCCCACTCAGCCGTGATGGCCACCATGCCCACTCAGCTGCGATGGCCACTCTGCCCGCTCCAAGGCAGCTGTGGGACCACAGCCGGCAGGCACGTCCTCCTGCCTTTGGGCACAGCTTTTCCAGAGAATCTGGGCAGGATCAGGTTCCTGCCTGAGCATTAGGTCCGTCCCGGGCTGTTACGCACGGCCCTGGGGCAACCACAGAAATGCTCCTTCCTCCTCCCAACACCGAGCTTTCGGCTTTTCTGCAGCAACCAGCTCCACGTGCCCACCACACCTCACACGGACGAGCACTTCTTTCCACGGCTTTCAAGTTTCCCTGCTCTTTCCAGAGCAGTTCAGTGTCTCACTGGGCTCCTAAATCCATGGAAGTTATTTTTTTTTTAGGTACCGCAGACACAGCGGCAGCGGGAGCTGCAGAGCGTGGCACGGCAGCGGCACTCCCGCAGCCGTTCCGCCCACGCCGGGGAGCGCAATGGTTTCCCATCCCTCTCGGCACAAGCTCCCCGCGCAGCTCCCAGCCCCGGTGCTCAAAGAAACGTTTTCTTCCCACTGCTGGAGGTTCCTGCGCTTGACAAAAGCCGCGGGAGGAGACGCGGGGTGGACAGACGATTAGATGGCGAGGGCTAAAGGACGTTGATAGGAATTAGGCAATCTGTCCTCTCTGCGGCCCAGTGCCCACCTCGATGGGCAGTGGGACGGGAGGCTCTGCGATACGTCTCCGTTATGGACATAAACCCTTCCCTCTCCCCCCCCCGCAATGAAAACTGCGTCGATAGATCCCCCATCTGCTCACATACATCACACACTTCACTCCAGTTTATTAGCTGGAATAAATCATAAATATTTCATTATACATCAACGACGCTCGACTCCGGGAAGGCGCAATCCATCACCTCGACACTCCTTGCGACCTGCCGCCATGCAATAAGCTTTCCAGTCTATTAAACAAGATTGATACAGTGTGCTAGGATGGACTAGGGGAATTTATTATGGAGCGCCGGGAGAGGGAGGGCACCGAAAGCGTGGTGCCGCACGGGCAAATCGGAGCTGCTCCCATTAGCCTCCTGGACCGGGCAGCCCAACCAGAAATCCCCGGAGCAGCGAGCGGCAGAGTCCTCCCCTGAGCACGGGGCGAGGTAAGAAGATGCTGTGGCTGAACCCCAGGGTGCCCAGGTCCGGGCACGGGACCCCCGGGTCCTGTGCAAGGAAGGGGAGCGCCCGCTCTGGGCTGGCCCGCCCGGATGGATCAGCAGAGCTGCAGCAGCAGGGTCCCACCTCTGCCCTGCTCAGCACCCCCACGCGCACGGGCACAGAGAGGAGAGCCCAGCGCTGCTGCGGCTGCACGAGAGCCGGAGCTGTTCCACGCTGGCAAACAGGCTCCTCCGTGCCGTGAGAGCTGCCTGTGCCCAGAAATCCTTACTGTAGCGCCAGCGGCTCGCTGCCCTTTGAAGCTCCAGGCTCACTGTAATGCCACAATTTCTCCTTTACTTCTGCCCATCGTGAACGTGAACACGTTCTCCAGCTCAGCAGAGGCCAGCAGCAAACAGAGGGGACCCTTCCAGTGCACAGTGCAAGCACAGCGCTCGCCCTCCACCGCCACCACGTCCTCTCGTGTGGGGCACAGCCACCGGTGCGTCACCCTTACACCCTTACCGCTGTTACACACGGCAGCAGTGCTCCCATGGGCTGTTACCTCCCCGCCATCAGAGGGGCAAAAAGTAAGCGCTTCACCGAGGTGACGCAGAGCGGCTCTGAGCCCAAGCTCGGCACCCTCTGCTGCTCAGGTTGCGCTGGGGGAGGTTGAGATGGGATATTAGGAAAAACTTCTTCACGGAGAGGGCTGTCAAGCATTGGAACAGGCTGCCCAGGGCAGTGGTGGAGTCCCCATCCCTGGAGGTATTTAAAAGCCAGGCAGACGAGGTGCTTAGGGACATGGTTTAGTGGTGGACAGGTATGGTTGGACTCGATGATCTTAAAGGTCTTTTCCAACCAAATGATTCCATGATTCTATCCACGCCAGAGCTGACGGAAAGCCCAGCACCAGCCCGGCAGAAGCACACGTCCTCCGACCAGGACCTTGCAGACGGTTGCAGGCCAGCCCCCAGCTCAGGAATCCAACCTCATCCATCCAAGAGAGACCTCGTCTCCCCAAGCCACATCTCCCTTCAGGAGCAACAGCAGCGTTGCCATCGGTAACTCTGGCTGAGCAGCGGGCGTGCAACCGGCCGATGAGTTACCAGTGCCTGACGGATGCTCGGCGAGATGCTAACCTGGCACACGGTAATCCGGAGCCTCTCCTCAGCGTGCCACGCTGCTGGGATCGATTAGAGGCAGCCTTGCTCCTGAAGGGGATTGACAGAGCCTCGGCAGCAATGATGTATGTGTACATATCTATTTAATGAAATGCTAAATGATAGGCTAAATAACAGAAGCAACTTTAACTTGATTTATTGCATGGAAATGAATAATGTTTGTCACTGCTGTCAGCCATCTTGGCTAAGAACAGAGGTTACGAGCACGAATTGTAGCTAATTAACAGCAATTAGCACATCTGAAATCCTGGATTTTGGCTGCTCTGCAGAGGCCGGCTGTGCGGCAGCGCCCGCCGCAGCTCGCAGGTCGCCTGCCTGGGCTGCCGAAGGCTCCTCGCCTCTCCCCCACCCACCCCGGCACTTCAGCACCCACGTTCCCTGAAACCAGGCTGCTTTCCCAGGGCTTGCTCCATCCCTCCTCTGCTGCCCCGCGTCCCCGACTGCTTCAGCAGGGAAACGCAGCAGGAAAACCCTGGGCTCCCCTGGCACCCTCCCACCGTCAAAGTTGCCCAGAGCCAACCCCTGACCCTGCCCTCCCCGTCCTTTCCGCAGGCTCTTGGATCCTCTTTTGAGTTACAAGGGGACCCCAAAAAAGTTCCTGTTAATCCCGATCCCGGGTGTAAAGCTGAAATCTTGAACCTCTGCTTCTGCATACCTTCCCCACCCTGCGCAGACCACGACGGTGAGAGCTGCCGAGCTCCCAAAGAGCGGCTGGCTGCTGCCTCCGGAGCCTGTCACGGCAGTGGCGCGGCTCTTCGGGGCTACTCCAGTCCATCTACCCTCACCTGGTCGCTTGGACCAGCAAAATGCCTTCCCTGGGCTCACGAAACACAAGGACCAAAAATAAATGGGCTGCTTCTGCAGGGGCACGGGGCTGCTCCAAGGCGCCGCTCCCGCTGCGGCGTGCCGAGGGTTTGGTGTGCGCCGCAATCATTAATAAAGCATCAAAGGCTCCTGAGGGGAGAGTTTGAAACTTCGTCAAAAAACACATGCATATTAATAACGCACCAATTATTCATGAGGAAACCATCTCCCCTCCCAGCAGCTTCCAGGGCTCCCGTTTGCTTGGGTGCTGCCTGGGTGCAGTGCAAAAGCCCTTCCCAGCACCCAGCCCTGCCCGGCAGAGCCGCTGGCACCAGCTCTCCGCCGGGAGAAGTGCCAGCACCGCGCTTCTCGAACCAGCAGCTATCCTGGCACCGGCGGCCCCGGCCCAGCGCCTCGACGCTCTCGCTGGCAGCAGCCGTACCTGTCTGCTACCGGTCTTGCTGCCAACACGCGCCGGTGGAGCCAGGGAGCAGGAGAGAGGAGAGCGGCTCGGCAGCTGCAGCCCAGAGACACGTTCCTGCCTTGCGAACAGGCAGGTCAGCTCGGGGAGGAGCCCGCTGCTCTCCTTGCAGGTCCCATCCACCGGTGCACGGTGCCAGGGAGCCTGGCGAGCCCCGGTGCTGATGCTCTGCAGGGGGGTGATGGGTTTCCTAGCAAACCCCAGCCTAGAGCCTCCCCAAGGTCCTCTGCTTCGACCGCCTGGAAGGGAAGAGCCCTTCGCCCTCTGGTCAGACGGAGGAGCTGCCCCGAGGGCTCTGGATGAGGACCCTTGTTCTCCAGACAGGGGCTGCGCAGGCTCCGAGCTCAGCCCAGCACGGGGAGCTTTGCCGTTGCCTTTGCTGCAAACTGGTGGTGGTGGGAGCCCCGGGCGGAGGTGAGGACGTCCAAAGACACCGATGCACTGAGGATGATAACAGTTGCTCCCGTGCCTCCCCCCAAAACAGTATCTGAGAGCAATAGGCGGCTGTCAGGCTTTGCGGGCCACGGCCACTGAGGCAGAGCAAGATTTCGACGCTGTTACGGATTCCTACCTGCGTGAAATCTGGAGGTAATTTAATGGCTCACGAGAAAGGAAATAAATCTATTAGAACGGAATCGCTGTTTGTTTACGTATCTTGCCATGAACATCACCACGAGCAGCAGCAGCAGCAGGTGTATGTGCAAGCACCATTTATTTACATAATAAAATTGCCAAGTAGATTTGTAGCTCAGGGGCACCCTCGCCTCTCCGTGCGCCTGCCTAACTCCCATTAGCACTAATGGCAGGCGCTGTGTGCTCAGCAAGCGGGGAACAGACCCTCCAACTGCCCTAATGGCTGCTACGGAGAGAGGCAGGGATGCAGATGTCTCGACGCGTCGGTTCCTCTCCCCAGACTTGGTCAGGGGACGGGAATTGCATCGCAGCTTCGAGCTGCTTTGCGGTCCTCCCCATCTGCAAGAGCTGCCGGGTCTGCTGCGAGCTGCCTGCTCCCGGGAGAGAGGGGGTTAAGCAACTGACTCCCCACTCCCAAAACTTCGCCAGAGACCCCTGGAGCACCCAGCACAAGGAAAAAAAAGAAAAGCAGAAAAGGAAAAAAAAAAACTCAGCCTGGAATGAATTCCTGTCATGCTCTGCAACAGGGAAGTTTGTTTGTATTCCACAGGCAACAGCGCTGAGCCTGCTGTCAGAGCCACGCTGGGAGAAAGGGCAAAACCCTGCCGAGATGAAAGAATGTGAAGCACTGGTACAGCCTCCCCTGGCATTTACACCTGGGGGGGAGGAAAAAAAAAAAAAAAAAAAAAAAAAATCACTCAAGGGCATCTCACAAAGAGCTGTGCTAATAAGGCACTCCTCTCCACGCTGTGTGGCTGCGGGGGGAGCGGAGAGGGAGCCGTGCTGGGAACGCTGGCAGCATCTCCAGGTACCTGGGAGGCGAAAGCTGCAGATAAGACGAGTCTGATTTCAACCCAGTAATCCCGAGCTGCGCTCTCCCCCGCCCTGCCTCCAGCTAGGGGACAGGGGACGTCGGGGACTTGCCGCTGGACAGACGAGGCGTGCAGCTCCCCCCGTCTCGGCTGATATCAGCGATACCTTCCCCTCACAGCCGTGTTTTTTAAAAGCCCCTCGAGTTTATTGTACCTCTCGGGCAGCGGGGCGAGAAGCCAGGATGATGCTCGCTGAGCCCGTGCTGTACCCTCATGGCTTGCCTGTCCTACGTCCTTCGCCGTCCTGAAGCCTGTTCGGTGCAAATCCCCCGGTCCGTGCTCTGCTCCACAACCCTGACCCACCGCTGCGAGTGGGCTCGTGCCACCGCACCGACCCGGCTCTGCTCTCAAGAGGACTCTTCTCCTGGGGCGCCTTGCTCGATCAGAGCGCTCTGCCTAGCGCAGGAGGGGAGGCAAGGCAGTATTTAGGCAGGGGCAGATTAACCTCTTGTGACATTTAGTCCTGCTGCACCGTGCCTTCACACAGGATTCACCCCAAGGGTGCGTCTTCTGGTCACTCTGGGTTTAAAGAACTGATGTTCCAAAGAGAAAAAAGCACAGAAAACTACAGGACAGGCAAGATGTAGGTTATTTTTGGTCCAATTTGCATGAAAATAGGCTATAACCCCAGCCATGGGACTGCACCAGTGACGTTGTGGTGGACCTATGAGGTGGGCTCTTGGTTGCGTACCAAAGTCTTGGGCTCTGGACACGAAGCCGAAGCTGAGGGATGCCCCAGCAGGAGCATTTCTGATGCCTGCTCCTCACGCCCACGCCGACTGCGATGGGCAGGAGATGGTGCAGAACGCACACGCATCTGGTGGCTTCCTTCTTCGCGAACTGCAAAGCTCACCCCATCCTCGGCACCACTTCATGGTCCTTCACAGACATAGAGGACTCCAGATGAACGCGAAGGGCTGGTTTAAGGTTGGCAGTGGTGTTGGCAGCGCTCTAAAACCCACAGATGAACAGAGCTAGCAGCTTCAGCTTAGACTGCGGACACGAGCTTGGAAAGCATCATCCTCCACATCCCCTCCAAACCCTCTCCCTGCGAGATGGGCTTCCCAGCATGCCCAAATGGCCAGCAGGTTTTGGCTAGCAGATACAAAGGCCCATCTCCGTACTATTGTTTCAGGGATTGCTGCGTATGGTCCCCGCTCCAGCCTTGGCTTGGTTGGCGTTAGACCCCCTTGTACGACATGTGCCAGCAGACAAAGTCCTGGGCACCGGCTTTCAGCCAGGAGAGGACAGCACCAAACGGATGAACCGAAACTCAGACCTCGGCAGAGTCTGGCAGCATCCTGGCTCCTGCCTGCCCTTGGCAGAGGTGCCGTACCTCATTTCGGGGTACGCTCTGCACGTGTAGCTCAGCACGACCAAGAGCCTCTCCAAGCCTTCAGCGCTTCGCAGGCCTGAAGGACACGCAGCAGATGAAGCCTCCCCAGCCCGGGGAGGCTGCGCGCCCTGCTCCAAGGGTGCCGCACTCCTCTAATGGGAAACAGCAGATAAACCAGCCGAACCTCTGAACGCTTCTGCAAGCCAGGCAGCCGAGACTTTGCAGGTTCACTCGTCATTAGCAGGAACTCATGGGTGACTGATACGACACGAGTAGGCTGGGCGGAGGGAGCCCCCCCGCTGCTTAAACCAGAATTACTGCAGATGGGTTTGCCCAGAGGACGAGCCAGAAAAGAAAATGGGTAAGTAAAAATGAAAAACGTTGGTTTTTTTTTTTTTTCCACATTAGCATTTAAATATTTATAGAAATCCCTGCAGACAACAAGATGAAAAAGAAAACTCAAAGACTAATAAATAAGTAAATGCTCCAAGGTGTGGCAACCCAGCTGAACGCAGCTGCCACTCAGCTGGCGAAACTTTGAAGAGCGCGGTAACCATGCGTGCACAGCTAAAAATAATAATTGTAATAATAAAAACATTAGACTAAACCCCTCTGCTTCGGCTTCTGCCCTTGGCAGAACAGCTGAAGGATCGATTACACCTTAGCTGAAGAGAGCGCTACCTCTTCTTTTCCGTGCCGTGACCCGTCCTAGTCTCTGGTGAGACGAATTATTAAATAAAGCAGAGATAACGATGGGAGGTTGTTGACTAAGAGAGGCAGCGGTGGGATATGAGGAAAGATATCGGCCTTAAATTGTTTGCTTAAATATACAGAAGCCTATACTTTTGCTTACAGCGTAACACATTAGCCGTAAGTAAATACATTCTCAGTTGTCTTGAGCGAAACCCAGAGGGATGACTCTTGTTGAAAGTAAAGAGCCTCTCGAAGCCAGAGACGTCCAGCTCTTCATCAAGCTCTATTACCAGCCCAATAAAACACCCAACACAAACCTCGCCACTTCACGGCGCTTGGTCTTGCGTCACGCCTGCTAAAAGTGATCCCCGTGCTGGGGAAGCAGGGAAATCAGGCCGCTGGCCTCCCGGCTCGTCCTACGAGCTGTGATCGATTCGTGCAATTCCCCCACCCTGCTCCACTTACGGCTGTGCTGGGTTATGTAAATCGAACGCCAAAAACCGTTCAGCAGGCTAAACAGATTGTGTGGGCACCAGCAGAGTGCCTCAAGCAATGGGAAACCCGGCAAACGAGGAGGACGGGAAAGCTGAGGACATAAAATAAGGCAGAAAAATGATAGATGGGCAAAGGTGGAAGGAAGGTCTAGTTTCAACAGATCTCCTCTTGAGCTGGGCACCTCTGGTGACAGGCAGGTGCCAGGACTGAAGAGAACCTCCATCACCACCCAAGCTTGAGGAACAGGCGTCCCCGCAGCCAGCGAAGCAGCCTTGCCCACCCGCAGAATAGGTGCCTGCGACGGGACCATGGTCCTGTCCTCTGCTCAGGGATCTCGCTCTGATTTGATACCGACCCTTCCCTATGGGGTTTTTAACTCTGCGCTGGAGAAGACATGCTATTTATATAGCAGTAAGTCGCCGCTTGAAAGAAAGCCTTGCCAAACGGGCTTGTCTGACGGGCTCTGCCAAGCACCATGAGAAAGACGATTGTTCAGCCCATTTCTTTACCCCATCCTGAGCTCAGTCCTGCACTTCCCCTCCTAACCCCCTTGCCGCCTTGCAGCTCTCCTGCTAGATCTCCCGACAGGCTTGTGCAGAGCTCAGCTCGACGTCTCTACAGCACAACCCAGCCAGGGCTGCCGAGGGGACTCCTTGCAGCAACCCCTGCGATGGGAAGGGACGAGTCACTCCCGGCGCTCAGAGCCCCTCTCCCTTCAGGCTGCAAGGGCAGCGCTGCCGCAGCACAGCTTGGAAGGCAAAAGCAAACAGAGACTGCGAGGGAACAGCCTGGATTTTGGAGACGCGGGTGCCTGCTGTTCCCACCGACTCTCAGCTGGGGTGCGATTGCTCCACGCCTCTGAAAATCGGACTCCGTGTAGCAGAGGTTCTCCAACAAGGAAAGGGTTGGCATCCAAGATGTTTGATACAACTAGAGCAGAGCTTTGTAGAGAGTAAACAAATTCTGTGCCAAAAGCTGCTCTCATTTACAGCTACAAAAATCCCAAGTCACTCTCTGAACTGCTGAAAACATCAGCCTCGCGAGCAGCCAAGGAAACGGAGGGTTTCATTTCGCCGTGTCCTGATGACCCTAAGACTTCCAGCCGCCAGGCAAACCAGGCAATATCGTCTCCTCGAGGAGAAAGAATAAATACTGAGGCAGGAAGCAGAAAAAGTGAATTCTCTCTCCACGGTGTTAGAAGTGTGTGGGGATAAGGGACATTTTTGAGATTATAAAGGAATCTTTACACACGGCTGATGCACTAGACACCACGCCATCTTCTTCGTTTTTACTTACACCTCTTAAGCGAGGACTGGGTGGAAACATGAGCCCAGCGCACGGCTGGTCCGGCTTCACCGGGAGGCTGCCCGGTAGGTGCCTGCAGCCTCCGTTCCTGTCCCATGAAGAGAATCCTTCCTAAAGCAGCACACGCAGCTGGTTTTGGGGTATGCTCGGCATTTTTTTGGGTGTCCTTTCACATAATTTCTGGGAACGTGGGTCCAAGATGTAAGCCGCTGATGAAGCAGGTGAGCGTACCTCCTCCTGCCTCTCGCTCCCGCTGCTTTTCAGCTCTAACGCTCGATCACGTACCTGGAAAGCGGAGATCGAGCCTCGCACAACGCCCGCTGCCACCCTGCCCCACTCAGGAGCTTAAGCTACGACAGACTCAAACCGAAGCTCCTTCAGCCCAGCCTTGGAGGGAGCCACCGCTTCAGCCGGTGGGCTTACCGAACCATCATCTGCAACGCATTATAATTAAGGAATCGTTTCTTTAAAAACAGCATTTGCATTAACTGGATTTGTGACTAGGAACGACACTGCAAACAAACAGAAAACCTGCAGATTAGGATGCTAATTAGATGCATTTCTATTTATAATCTGCCTTGATCAGGCAAAAGCATTTTCCGTTTCAGGTGTCAGTGCTGCACCCACGAACGCGAGCAATTCCCTCGGCAGGGAAACACCTGCTTGTCCCTGGGGACAGGCAAGCGCCAGGGAAAAAGCCTGTGCCGGAGGGACGGGTGCGCGCCGCTGGCGGCTCCTCCTGCCCCTTGTCCTCGGAGAGCAGCCCGAGAGGAGGAAGGGGCTGTGTCTGGCCAGGGCTGACCTGCCCAGGACGTTTCTGACAAACACCACATTTCTCTAGGCTGGAAAACTGCAGGCAGCTTTGCCTTTGCCATTAGAAGTGGTGGGGTGGAAACCTCCAAAGAGCCGGGGCTGGGAATGGCGAGGATCTGCAGCTGGTGCCAGCAGAGCTGTCCAGCCGTGGGCTGGAGAGCTCAGCCTGAAGAGGACAGACGGACACGAGGAGGTCCCTGAAACCAGCCTGAGAGAGTCACCGGGCTTCTTCCCTTGACTGGGGACTCACGGCTGCTGCAAGGGCAGGTCCCGTCTCGGGAGCAACCTGGGAACTGCCGTGCTGAGTAGGACGCTCCCAGCTAAGCCAAGGCTTGTCCTCGGTGCCCGCCTTTGTAGATCACTGAGCAGAGAATGGCGCGGTCAGCGAGCACAGACAGACGCACGCACAGACAGACGCACGCACAGACAGACGCACGCACAGACAGACGCACGCACAGACAGACGCACGCACAGACAGACGCACGCACAGACAGACGCACAGCGTGCTGCCGACTGCCCACGCTTGGCAGCATCTGAAAGCCTGCCAGGACTGAGGGGTCCTTCTCATTTCTCCTGATGACGTCGTATTCCAGATTAATTTCTCTCTTTTTTTTTTTTTCCTCCCCCCTGGAGCTCCCTCTTGTACCGCAGAACATCCAGAAGGAATAAAGAGACAGCAGGTCCACCCCGTTCTCCTTTTCTTCTAGAGCCTTCAACAACAGCATGGGGGAAGTCTTTTGGGCCATAGGAATCACTGTCAATGGGAGTCCGGGGGGCTTGTGACCTGCGCAAAAGCATCTCGCAAAAATTCAGTGATAAACCAGGACTCAGCAATGTGAAAAACAGCTCCAAGGTTGGGTTTTTTTAAATGCAGCTTAAAGAAAGAAACTTAAAAGTTGTGAGTCATCATTTTGAAATGTGCATCAAACAAGTTAAATAACTCTTACTTTCTTAACGACATATTAATCAAAGCGCATTGATTCTTGAATCAGATTCTACCACCAACAAGCTTTCTATCTTCTCCATCCTGATGCATGCATTAAGAGAGTTTTATTCTGACAGATACAATATAGCAATCAATAAAATCTTATTATATGGAGCTGAGATACATGGATTTGTTGCAGGATTTATGCACTACTTTCAAACCCGGTGCTATTTCATGTCTCAGCCTTAACCTGTAATTGAAAATAAATCTCCCTGAATATACCAGATTCTAATTTTCTGGATGTATGGGCAAATGTGAATGGAAGCTGGCCTTCCCTCAGGGAGAAGTCTGCTTTCTGATCCTATCGCTCCCCCTGTGCACACCACTGTATCGCCAGATTCCTCCAGATAAAGCACCCTGCGCAGGCAGGAAAACAGGCAGGCAAACGGGCAGTGCCTGGGCACCGTGCTGTGCAACTCCATCAGGCTCCCAAACCCTCCGTCCCCTTGCTCACGACTCCAAAGCCGCTCGCTGCCTGCCGATCGCTGCCTGCCGCTCGCTGCCTCCTGGGCAGAGAGAACCCAGTCTGACGGTGCCAGCGCCCGAGCGACACGGGCACCGCAACGCTGGGGTGGGTGAAGAAGGACCAGGGAGCGGGGTGACCAGAGAAGCTGGTGTTTGCCTGCTGCTTTCCTCCAGCTCCCGGGGTTTGCTTGGCGATTGCTCATAGAATGCTTTGGGTTGGAAGGGACCTTTAGAGGCCATCTACTCCAACCCCCCGCCATGAGCAGGACCATCTTCAAGCAGACCAGGTTGCTCAGAGCCCCGTCCAACCTAACCTTGAATATTCCCAAGGATGGGGCACCCACCACCTCTCCGGGCAACCCGTGCCAGTGTTTCACCACCCTCATCGTAAAAAAATTCTTCCTTCCTTCTTTCTTTCTTCTTTCCTTCCTGCTCAGCGGCATGTGAGTGTGCTCGGAGATTGCCTCTCACCTCGCAGGGCGCGGGACAGCTGGGAAGGTATCGCAGTGACAGGAGACAGGCGGCCGTAGGCATTTTTCCTTTGGGTTTGTCTCGGTCTCCGAGGGCTCGGTGCCGCTGGGATGTATGACAGCAGGTGGGTACCCAGCAGTCTCCCTGGAAATGGCTGGAGGGGACTTGGATCTAAGCAGCTCTGTCAACAGCGTTAATACAATAAAAATAATCAAATTCACGCCGATGGAAATGAGAGAGATGGAGAGACAGGCAGACAACGGTGCAACTTGGAGGGAATAAAGAGGACGGGAGCAACAGTAAATCACCTACGCAACGCCACGAGTTCAGATGCTTCTCAAAAGAGCCACGATCTTGAATTCATCAAAGAGTCGCTGCAGCATCACGCCTTTCTATCTGCTTTTTTTCCCCTGTAACACACACACACACACGTACTTGTTCCTTCTCTAACTGGAGGCACAAAACGGGCACGTTTGCAGAGGGATGCCTCCACAGGCGTCCTGCACGGAGCACACACGGAGTCTGCTTCTCGTCCCGGGGGAGGCAACATGGGTTTGCAGTTGTTGCACCAAATGCCTGTTTTTTCTGAGCTTTCCCTAGAAACCCAGCAGGGAGCTGCAGGAGGACACTGCGGAGAGAGTGCTGGTGGCCACAGCCTGCATCGCTGTTTTTGCCTCCTATCATAGAGGGAATGACCATCCCCAATGCTCAACACGGGGTTGTTTTCTTGGGGAAGACAGTTTCATGGGAGAAAAGGGGATTTTAATAAAGGAGCTGTCAATCAGAAAGGAAAATGACTGCTGCCATGTAAGTGTCGGCTTTTTTTTTTGGTTCCGATACTTTCTCAAAAAACCCCTGTGATAACTCAATTTACAGGAACAACAACCAGAAACAGAGAACTGGTCCAAGAAAGGTACTGGGGAAATAAATGACCTACAGCAGAAAAGACTTAAAAATTCAAGGTTCCTTTGTGAGCCTTGCATTTCAGGAGGCAGCCCAGAAAAGCACCCGATGGAACACTTCAGCAGGCACCTTGCAAGGTTTGAGCATCATCCCTCACCCTGGGGGCAGGTATGGAAGGCAACCGGCGCTCAGACCACGCGAGCCCCGTGCAGCACCTCCAGGTTAATTCCGATCACAAAACGAAAGGCAGGAACGGCTTTGTGTGTGTAACTGAGGATGGGTACCCAGGTACAGCCCCAAACCGATGGTACTCAGCAAAGCCAGTGGGACACGGCCCCTCTTGAGGCGGCAGCAATGCACGGGGAGGGTACGCACAGAGCCCACGTTCGGAGACATCACTCCGCTTTCCGTTCCATAGTCCGGCGAGTGCCAACTGCGGGACAGCCCTCCCCGTGCACCCCGTCTCCGTGCGGTGCCACCCCAGAGCAGTGCCCTTCCAGAGACGGCGTCCCGACGAGGTGCAGCACAAGCAACACGACGGGGTTCCCCTTGCAGTAATTATTCTCCATTTGCTGGCCCGCTGGTTTTCGGGTTGCCATTAACATTGACGGCTGAGGAGTCCTCCGCACTGTCTCTGAGTTTACCTTCTCCAAACCTCGTCCCTGCCGCAGCTGAGTGCACATTCCCCGTGTCCTCGGGGGGCGTGGGGGACCTGGCCACCGCCTGCAATCACCCCATCATCTGCTTTAGGTGACCTGTAGGTCACTTGGTAGGAACCCACACGAGGGTCCGGCAGCAAGAGGAATGCTAGCACGGAGTCAGGAATGCCATCGCCTGGGTTTCGGGAGCACCGTGCGCACACACGCAGCCTCAGCTTTAGAGCACTGACCTATACGACCTGCAAAGGGCAGGTATAGCAGATTATAGCCCGGCAGCGGCCAGGCTTCGCCTCTTTTGGGTTCTGCCGGTATGGTCTCCGCTCCAAAATTACCCACCGCTGCTTAGGGGGGGTAATTCCCCCTCCAGATCCCAGTCGCTATGACGGGACACAACCTACTCGGTTCCCTGAAGTGTTTTTTTTACCACCACAGGGACGTTTGCCATCTCCGAGTGATCTCCAAAGGTCGTCACCGCGGCAGGGGCAGGCAGGGCAAGCAAGGGGCGACGGGGCTCGCTCACGGCACTGCCAGCTAAATGAGGCTTGGGAAAAAAATAGCCCCATCGACTCGACAGCCGCGAGAGCCCGAGCAAGCGGTCAGGAGAGGGACAGAAGGAAAGAAAGGCAAAGAGTGGGGGAACGGGACGGGGAAGAGAGTTAAAAGCCTGCTGTCCTCCCTAGGCGGCTATGGGGGACAGCGGGGAGGCAGCTTGGCCGGGGCTCTGCCGCTGGGGGGTCGGCCAGGCACCCCCCGACCCAGCCCGAACCCCCCCACGCCTGTCTCCGCTCCCTCCCCTGATTTCTAGCTCTGAGCTTTGCTCAGCTAGCGAAAGGGTTAAGTTTAATTTATACTGATTTCTATTTAATATCATTCTCTCCCCGTAGGAGCCGGCAGCTGTGAGCTGATTGTGCTCTCTCATTATGCAGTCTGTATCACTAATGGCCTGTGACAAAGGCATGCCATCTTCCCGGCCTTACCCCCGAGAGCCAATTAAACACACATACTCCCTTCCTGTTTGCAGCGCATTACAATGAAATTAAACTGAATTTCAAAATCATTTTCTCCTAAAGACATCTCTTTGCAATAATTAATGCATGCTATTCCTTTGCATCTGAAATATTCATCAGGAGTGTTGACTAAAAAAATTTTTAAAGCTGATTGCCCTGCACCCCGCACATCGCCTGATGATGCTCCGGTCCCAGCCCGCGGTACCCGCCCGGCGTGGGGACCTGTGGTGACACTGCCGGCAGGGCAGCTCCACGTCTGCTTCGGGATAACGATAATAATAAATCACAGCTTCTTCAAGAACCATAAATAAATAAGATTACACAGAAGGCACCAGAAATGCAGCCTGGCTCCTGACTCGATGGCAGTGCTAACACGCAGTAAAGGAGGGGAATGGGAAGGTCGGAGCTGCGTGTATGTTAAGGTTAGGCAGAAAGGAGCCACCCGCCCTTCTGCGCTGGCAAGATTAATCGGCGGTGGGGCTCGGTGCAGGCAAACGTGCTGCCTGTATTTACCCCGCTGCCCAAACGGCTCCCGGCCGGCGGCGGGGCGGCAGGAAGGTGGGCACGCCGAGATACCAACCGGCAGCCGGGGCCAGAGCCTGCCAACCCGTCCCGCGGCTAATTTAGTATTTAATCTAAATTGCAGAACGGCGCCGGGGAGCAGGAACCTCTGACCAAGGAGGCCTCTGACCGCTCGCCTCGCCACGCGCAGAGCGGGAGGCATAATCTGAAGCACATAACTTATTCATGGCCTGTCACATCTATTCCATTTGGGAAAGGTCTGCAGCCTGGTATCCTCTTGAATTTGTTATCCCACGTGATGGGCAGGATTAGCCCTTAGAGTTCTCCTCTCAGAATTTGCCGTCCCAGCCACAGCAGCTTCAGGCAGGGACAGCCCCGACGGCATCCGCTGCTATCACAGGGTAACAGGACCTTTTTTTTGTTTGCAAATACTTGATAAAACCTACCGAGGCGCACACAGGACCCACCTGCAACAGGCATTATTATCATTAGGGTATTATCTTCTGGTGAAATTTGATTTGAAAGAAGCAAATACCAGAGGTGTTCCCGTCCCTGGAAACATTTCGTGTTTCAGAACATTTCTCTTAGTTGAAAGGGAAAGGCAAATCCTGAGAAAAAGAAACATTTCCTTTGCATTTCTACAATGTATCATGTAAAAATAAAATGAGCCTTGGTTTCAAATTAAAAGGTCTCTTTATTTGGAAGACTCAGACTTTTCGCTTTAAAAAAATGTTCTGGCAATTTCAAAACCTCTTCCCGAACCGCTCCCACACTGAAGACACCCGCTGGGATTTTTTCCCAGAAAGTTCAGCTTTCCATCAACTCCTCTTTTCCGACTGACAAATGACGGTTCCTTGAAAAGCTGCCACGCGACCCCGGCGGCCAAGCCCACGATCCCAGGCACACCCTGTACAGCCGTGCACACGGTTTCGACCCTACACACCTCATCTTTAAATCCTCAGCCATGACCAGGAGAGCAAACTCCCCCGCAGACAGCACGCCGGCGCCAGGACGCATCCAGCGCCTCGGAGCTTAGCGGGGGCTTTCCACCGACGTGGTCCCCGTGTAAGTTAAGCTAAATCCCCCCCGGCGTTCAGGTGCTGAGGCTGCAAAGTTTAAGTCCCCAGCAAACATCAAGCACCACATATTATGCTCACGAGCAAACACTCCCAAACATACCCCATCACTTGGCTGACTAATTACAGCCAACGCAAGCGAAGCCTCTCCCCGAGCCCAGCGTTTGGAAGCACGTCCAGCCCACACCCCCAGCCAGGCTGTGACCCCCCATCTTCAACCCCCCCCAGCAGCCGGGGAACCCTGGGAGCCAAACCGGAGCTGCTGCCCCCCTCTCCCCTCGCTGCCCTCTGCCAGACGCCGCGGGGAAGCCATCGCAGTACCTGTTTTGAACCAGCCATCAGGCGTGAAGGCATCTGCTGTTTCTCTGGGTCTGTTCCAGTACTCGCGGAAGACGGAGGGTCCCTTCACGAGCAGCTCCCCTTCTTGGCCCTCAAGACCCGGTGTCACCTACGACAAGCACACAGTGAATGCATCTTGGGGAGCAGCAGCGAGCGGTCGTCCCTGCAGCCACATCGTCTCCACCGCCTGTCCCCCGGCACCGGGCTCGCTCTGCAGTGTGGTGGGGGACAAGCAGGCCCCATGCAGTGTGCCCTCCCAGCCCTTACCAACCTCCAGCGCAGCCTGCCCACCTGCGGGACCTCTTTCCTCAGGTGGAAGGGCGCACCTAAATGCCTTCGATATTCAAAAGCACCGAAAATATACATCCGTGTTACGTGAAAAGAAGAACTGCCATCCTGGAACAGCAGTCCTGGCAGGCTGATGCCTTCTAGCTGCTGGCAAAGGAGAGGAGCGGTCTCGCATGCAAACATGCGGGAAATACTCTTGGAAAAGGGTCAGGAAATACTCTTGGGAAGAGGATGGTCCTTTCTGACCCCTTGATGCAAACCAGCTTCACAAGAGCTCTCTGCACCCTGCTCCCACCGCAGCACCCATCAGCCTCTGCCAGGGTCAGGTTCTCTCCCAGGAATTCATTTGGGAAATGCCCCATCCCCACTCGCTGCCCCCAGAGCCTCCGGACAGTCCGAGGAGTGGGATGCCGGGGGGCCATCAGCAGAGACAGCGTGTCGTGCTTTGCACTCTCCAGGCACCCCCATCAGGGCACCCACCCGCTCAGGGAGCCCCTCTCCCATCTCTCTTTGGCAACACTGCCCTCCCTGCGGCGGAGGCTCTTGGGGGATGGACGAAAGCAGATCACAGAGGCTGCCTCCGGAAAGACCCACGCATCCCCAACAACTCCGTGTCCCATCCCCAGAGCGCTGCTGCCCTCCAGACCTGTGTATCTCGCAGTGACAGCAGCAAGCTGAAAGGGTGAGTGGATGGCTCAGCCATGGAAACAGCAGCCGCAGGGGACACCGGCCACCAGCTGCACCGCGTGGCACTTGCAGCAACCCGTCGCTGGGCTGGCAGCGGCGAAGCCCTGCCCTCCCCGGGGAAGGGAAGCGCGGACCACTGTCCCACAGCACCTGGGAGATCGGATCCTGGTCCGACGTTGAAGGCACCACCACCGCTCACCCTAGACGTACTAGATTTGCGGTGTCCTCGGGGATGAGGACCATCCTCCTGCCCGCCACGGCCGGGCGATGAAGCTGGGAGGGCAGCCGCTGCGAGGCGGGGGGAGGCAGGGGATGGTGCGCTCCCGTGGCTGTGCCATGCTGCTGTCTGCTCTGTTGATAGATAGGAAACTTAACTTTCCAAACCCATCAATCTAACACCTTTTTTTTTTCCTGAGGAGGTGGCAGGAAACACCATCTGATTTGTTCTCGGGGACACGCGGCTCCTTTCAGGCTCACTGGAAGGCAACGGTTGTAGTGACAACTCGGTACCCTGCAAACCTGCACGGGCAGGTTTTCTATGGCAACAAAACAAATATCCTGCTGTTATGGAAACTGAAGAATCGCAAGAAGGTCACAGACTTGCCTGACATGGCACCGTATCTCATCTCCCCTGCACATACATGGCTCTGTAATTATAAGGATGCAGGCAGGCTAAGAGATGAGGCACCAGAGAGGCACGAACGTCACACCGCTCGTGGGACTGTGTTAACCTGAAGTCCTTTGCAGGGAAGATGTGCAAAGCCGCTGCCGGGATGGAAGGTCACTGTGAGATGTGCTTGTGCGCGTTGCTCCATCCCTTCGCAGAGAACATCCCCGTAATGGGAACTCTGAGCCACTTTGTACTTGAGCTGCTGCAACACGGACGGATACATCTGGGACCCCGAAAGTCAGCAATGCCAGAAACGCAGCCGCGAGGGAAAGCAGTAATAGCAGTGCTGGAGCGCCAGGCAGAATCCCAGGGCAGGGTAGGCTTCGTGTCTCTGCGCAGCCTGTGATGGAAACAAAGCTCCTCTAATGGAAAATGCTTGGAAAGCTGCTTTTAAGGCACAGTTTTTAAGTAATTTCTTCCTGATGTCCTGTCTTGGAGGATGGGGTGACGTGGGGCTTTCTGCACAGGCAGCCCAGGCACTTCTACGGAATCACCTGAATTCCTCCGTGTGTCATGGGCCAGGCTGAGCCCCCAGAGCCCTGGCTGTGCATCATCTCCACTGCCTGGAAGATGCTGCAGGAGAAAAAGGTTGCTAATGCTGATGACAGGAGTTTTGCTGAGTGATGGCAAAGTGAGGATGGTGCTGGATGAGTTCTCCCCTGGGGATCTGGAAGAGGGAGCCTGAGGACCAGACTATCCACGAGCAGGACAGCACAGAGAAACCCGAGGTCCAGGAGAGCCCAGGACCAAACCTCTGCACCTGCAGCAGCAAAGGGCAAGAGGCACAAAGCCTGCGTCGGCGAGTGTGGCAGGAATGCGGTGGGTGATGCAGAGGGAGCAGCATGGCAGGGTTTCAGTGCTGTTACGGAGGCTGCAGGTAGTTTTACTCTGTGGCTGTTTCTTCTCGCTCCTTTTCCTGCTGGTCCAGCCATGGCATCACAAAACAAGCAACTTCCCTGAGCAGCTCAGTGCCCCGGTGTTCCTGGTTCCAGTTTTGCCCATCGGGTAACGCAGCCCTTACAACCCTGCCAGCGACGCCTCTGCTCCCGGGGGGCAACTCCACCCCGCTCACCTCCCTGCAAACCCCGCTGGATCCCGTCCGCCCCATCCCAGCTACAGAAAACGGACTATGGAAACTGTCCTCACGTTACAGGCGTTTTAATTACCAGCGTGAGCCTCCGAAGTCAATCCCTTTAACCGCTGGGCTGCCTCCAACTCCCCCGAAAGGGCTGGGGAGGGGGTGGCGGAGGTAAGGATGGCGAGAACCTGCGAACAGCTGCCCGGGCTTCACCTACAGATCCTAACAGATTTTGTCTTCTGCTTGTCGGCGCCGAACGCAAGAACGGGTGTAAATTTGGCTGCTACAAACACCTTTGGCCCCAGCCTGCCCTGGCTGAGCCCTGCCCTGCGCCGGCATCGCACGGTGCCAGCCGGCAGTGCCGGATACTGCCCCACCTGCACAACCCGCGCCGTGCCCCGGCTCAGAGCAGCAGAGCTGCCCCAGGGACCAATCCTGCACAGTGTTTACCTGCACGCCTGCGACGCCTTGTGTGAATCAAGCCTTGAACCAGCTCCAAATTTCTTGTCATATCAACTCAAATTTTGGCAGCGGCTCAACCCACATCTTATCTCGAGCAGAGCTCCTTGGCAGCAGGCACCTCCCTGTTGTGTAATTTAATGATGTTATGGCTGGCTTGCAAACAGTAAAACAGAAAGGCCGTGACGTTATCTTAATAGGATTTTGCTTGCTGAACTCCGAATGTCACCGGCACCGCTCCCCAGCGTAGCAGAGGGGACGCAAACCACCCCAGCGCCAGCAGCTTCTGCTGCTTGCAAACAGCATAAATTAAAATTCAAGGTTCAAGGCATTTATCTCCTACAACCCCTTGCATCCGATCCCTGCTAAAATCCCACGTACACCGAGCTAGCTGGCTCTAACCCACTTCGAAAGCGGGGTTTTTGCGGCAGCAGCGTGGCTAGCGTGTTTGTTTCCTCTCTCCGCCAAATCTCAGCGGCACCCCTTGCTGCTACGCTGGATCGACGTTGCAAGCAGCTGCCGAAAGCATCAGATCGCTAATTGCACAGACATCCTCCCCTCCTCATGCCATATTTTAACGCACGTTTCAACCGCTTTAATGTGTTTGAGCAACTTTAACACCCAGGCACGGCGTGCCCCCGAAGGTTGCCGTTTGATAGCTTTCTGCTGTAAAACCGATTCGGCGAGTTGAGCTGGGCCAGCCGGCATACGAGATAAGATTACATTTTCCACGCATGAAAATAAAAGGTTGTAATAAATCCTTTGAAGGGCTAAATCTGGGTGATTATAAAATGCATATTTTCCCTGCTTGCGTTTTACCTCTTTATTAGGAGGAAGCGAGGGCAGTTTGTAAATAGCTGGGAATCCCCGCCTGGCAAGCGGCCCTGGGATTTGTTCAAAGTGGCCATTTGTTTTCTTGCGGTCTCTGATATACGCTGCCCCGCGCTCCTCCGGGAGCTACGGGAGAGGAGCCTGTAATGGACTTTAATGGAATTAGGGGCTTTTATGGAGGTAGGCTCCGAGCGGCACGTCTTTCGCTGGGAAGCAGAGGAGGCACTGCGGATTCCTAAGCAGAAACGTGTGGAAGACACAGAGAGAAAGCTGGAAGGCGAGGCTTGTAAGGGGAGGTAATACCTTGTTATTGGGCTGGTGGAATCGGGGGGAAGGCGGATAAGCTTTTAGGAAAAAAAGAAAAAACAACCACCTTCTTCAGGTTGCAAACAGGAGGTTGCAGGGGGACACATTTAACTTCTACCAGGCCCCTCCTTTCCCCTGCCCCCCAAAAAATCATCATAGAATGCTTTGGGTTGGAAGGGACCTTCAGAGGCCATCCAGTCCAACCCCCTGCAGTGAGCAGGGACATCTTTAACCAGATCAGGTTGCTCACAGCCCCGTCCAACCTGACCTGGAATGTTTCCAGGGATGGGGCCTCCACCACCTCTGTGGGCAACCTGTGCCGGTGCTTCACCACCCTCACTGTAAAACATTTCTTCCTTCTATCCAGCCTAAATCTGCCCTCCTTTAGTTTAAACCCATCACCCCTTGTCCTGTCACCACAGGCCTTGCTAAAAAGCCTGTCCCCACCTTTCCTACAGGCCCCCTTTAAGTAGTTAATCATCTGAACCTCTTTCCTGGGGGAGTACCAAAGGCTCAGAGGCTGCAGATCAGAGCATCTTCTCTCAGGAGGGACCTCGAAAGGGACCTTGCGGCTCCTGCGCCGCAGCAGCGCGAGGCAGTGCATTTGCAGACGAGTGGTTTACCTGGATGGGGTGAAGTGGAGCAAGGAGGAGGGCAGTGCAAGGGGCTCTGCTGGCCCTGCAGATCTCATATCATTTTCCTTTTACTCTTCCGAACTTACGCTCCTATCCCTGGTTCCCCACTCCCTGTTCCACGCTCCTGCCCACCCGCAGCCTGCTTTCCGACTCCTCCGCAGCCCTCGCTCCATGAAGAACCAGCTCCCACCACCTTGGGCTCCAAGCAGCCCAGCTTCCTTCGCCCCCGCTGCTGCCAGAGCAGGAGAGAACAGCCCGGGACGTGCACGGGCCGGGCACCATCACTGCTGCAACCAAGAAAAGCCAAAGCACGTACATTTGTGGGGGAAGAAGGAAATGTTCCTGCAGCCCTGCCTCCTCTGCCACAGCCCTGCCATGCTGCTCAGCTTGGAAGTGCTTGGCGCTCTTCCCCACCTTGTAAATAAGTGATTACTGTGATCAAAATAATTAAGCAACCTAGCCTTTTAAGTGACTAATAGAAGACAATAATTTATATGTGTGAGGTTTATGGAAGTGACGGAGCCCTTTTAGCAGTTCTTGCAGAGTAGTAGCTTTTTTTCTGTTGTGTTTTATTTTTTTTATAAAACACACCAGAGCACGGAAGATGATAAAACGAAACCTGAAGAACTGCCCCACCTTCCCCCGTTGCACCCCAGGGTGCCCTGCCACGCTCACCACCACGCTGCTGCAGAAGTTACCTGCCGCCAGCGCTTCCAGACACGCTCCCCGTCCCTCACGAGACCACTCGCTCACCCCTTCAGGATTCTGGTGGCCCGGAGAGCGCTGCGATACAGCAAAGCCTTGTCCCAACACGGCACCCAGCAGCTCAGCCCTCACCGACCTGGAGAAAGCACAGGAGCTCCAGGCTTTGCCCAGACCCTGCTTGTCCGGACTGGGGGATCATGCTACATCCCAGACCGGTGCGGTGGGTGACGAGGGAGGTGAGGACGTGCCCACCTGCCTCCTAAAAGGAAGCTGGAGACCGATAATCCGCTTGACAGTGCCTTTTAATCACTGTCTCCCTGGGCCACATTTGCACGGACGTCCTAGAGGTGCGAGGCTTGCTAAAGCATCACCAAATTCCCAGGCAATCTGAACTCTCATGCACATTCATAATTAAAAATGCCCTGCTAAGTTGCACGGTTTTGTAAAAGCATTATCGTTCCTCTGAGCTCCGTGTCCTGCAGCATCCTGCAGAAGGCAAGCAGGAGGCAATTTAGACACAGAACAATTTTCCTCCTGCTGGAAAAAGGCAGATTTCTGCTCCTCGGGGACAGAGTATGAGAAAGAAAAAAAAAAAAACACCAAAAAACCCCAAGCCCAGACTGTAATCTACGAGGCCACATTTCACATCTGTTTTTGCAATGTTAACTTTTATAAAAGGGCTGGGAATAACACAATCAATTTACTTTTCATTTTGGAGGGTTATAAATTTAAAAGCAAGGCTGGTGCACAGTGGAGCTGGAACACTGAAACTTATTTTCAAAAAAATCCAACCCTCTACTTAACAGCAAAATGTTGCTCCTCTGAAAACAAAAGTGACTGTATACATTTTTAGGCAATACTGATTTTTAAAAGTTACCAGACTGATTAACTCCAGATGATCCCAAAAGAACCACAGAAAACAGCGCGAGTTTGGGAAAGGTCAGTCCTCCCCACAGTTGTTCCACGGACCCAAAACTTCTTGATCTATATTAACACCATAAATTAGACGTGTAACACTATTCCAGAAACGCCAACAGCTCTCCACGCCGCTGTTCTCATCCCTCTTGTTTGCAGGCTTCAGAAGATAATAAACGAGGCGAGATGTCAGCACATCTTCCCACTCCCTCAGCTCTCTTCATTAGCGAAAGGCTCCTGACGTGCCCTCGCAACGCCCGCTCCAATTTTGTGCTCGGGGGCAGGCAGAGGACCAGGCAAGGATTCAATTAGTGGCCCACCTTCGGTTCGTTTTTCATAAGCCTCACTTAAAAGCGGAGGTCAGGGAGGCTGTGATGTGCTGTGACTACAGACGATCACGCTGCCCGAGAACCTCTAATTGCTTCCTTGCGCTGAGCCGTCCCGCGGCGGCCAGTGCCTCCTCCCTTTGGCTGGAAGCACTCTGGGGCAGAGACTGTCCCTTTTTCTTCTGCTCTCTGCTTCTGCATCGCCCCCATCACATCCAGAGCTCTTCGGCAAACATCTCCAAGGCAGGCTACAGCAGCAACAGCCTCCGCGACCCGATGGAGGTCCTCCACGGGAGGAGGCAGGGGGTAAGTATGTGGGCTGAACCCACAGCGCAGAAGGACTCAGGTGTGAGGCTGCAAAAATTGAGTAGAAACAAGCGCCAGCGACTGTGTGGGCAGGAGACCCGCTTTCATCCCATGCCTCACACCACCAAACATGAACACCCCGGCCTCCCAGGCTCCGCTGGCACAGGCAAGGATACAGAAAAGGGCTGAAGACCAAAACCAGCCATGATGGGATCAGAGAGGAATCCACCCCTTGCCCCCCATGTTGGCAAGACTGACAGCCTGGCGAAGGGGACCCAAGGACACAGACCCCAAGTCTTCCTCCCCCTTCAAGGGGGAATGAAAGCATAAAACAATAATAAAGAGACCCACAGAGATTTTGAGGGTGCTATGACAAAGGTTAGCTCAAAGGAAACACTCGTGGAAAGAGGGTTCTCCTTGACAGACGGATTCAATTTGAACGTGCAAGAAAACAGTCTTCTGGGATCAAGGCTGCTCCCGTGGTAAGAAAAGTTTTCAGCTGAGAAACAAGGGGACATGATGCTCACATAATCTCTGCCTCCACTTTTACTACCAGGAAGACATAAAATACAGCTATGGCCAAAAATTAAAAAAAAAAAAAAAAAAAAAAAAAAAAAGAGNAAATCAGAGGACAGACAGAAAGAAGGAAGGAGATACAAAGGCATATGAGAATGCGATTACTGACCGAACTGACTAAGGAACTGGATGCGATTGGTGAGAAGCAGCTAAAATGTTTATGCAATAATGAAAGCAGCCTGGGCAACAAAGTGAAGAAGCTTGAATTACTTGGGCAGGACACAAAACAGGATACTGAGGAGAGGAACATGGCGAAACAGAAATCGTACCTGGAATACAGACAACTGCAGTGTCCACCACTGCGAGGGCTTTGGAAGGAGTTTTTGGAAGAAGCGGAGGCAAATGGAAAATGGGAAAAAAACACAGCGTGAGTTTATCGAAGGTGGATTGTGCCAGAAAACCTGAGGACTGATGTTCCAGATAGAAGAAAAGCAGCAGATCTAATCGAGGCTGCCTTCAACAACATATTCCCCATGCTGCCTGCCGGGGCGGTGGCTACTGATGGGAGAGATCACGGGGTCGAGGGCAAGATTCATGAGATGGGCAAAGACCCAGGCGGAGGAGACAAAGCCCAAAGTATCCTGCGAGCCCTGTGGTAGCCAGGCAGCCTCGTCAGCCAGCCTTTGGCTCTCCGTAGCTCAACTTGAATTTCACCCTGAGTCCCAAGTAACAGTCCGACCCTGAATCAGCAACCTGCTGTCCTGGTGAAGGCATCCTACGAGGCTTCAGCACCATACGGCACATCCTGCACCTACAGCTGCTGACAGGAGACGGAACTGGGATGCTGGAGGTAAGGTTCACCATCGAGAGACCTGCGGGAGGTACCAGTACACGAGGATGGGATGCAGCAGGGACAAGAAAACAGATGAAAAACTGTACATTAGGAGGAGAGATGTTCTGGAAGTGTAGGAGCACTGAGGGCAAAGAACAAACTGTTTTAGGCTGAGGTCTGATCAGGATAGGAAAGGAACAAACCAGGGCACCTGCTTGGGTCAGTCCAAGACAGGACTCCCTGGGCCAGGCGGTCACATCCCCACCAGCATGTCCGTACCTGTCCATTTTCAGGAATGCCAGTCACAGCTGGCACGTGCCTACCTCTACCCTCAGGAGCTACACGCAGGAGAAGAGTCAGGTACGCTCGCCCCAGCCGTTTCAAAATACCTGGATGGATGAGATGAGGAGACACCACACAAGTGGTGCACATACAACAGCACCTCCACGTGGGACCCGGCCCAGAGAGGCGTGAAATACCCACGTCCACAGCACCCACCCTCACCCATGGCACACCACCCACGGGCAGCAGCCATGGGGGTGCCTAGACCTCGGAGGAAGCCTCCAAGACAAACCTGGCAGCTCAGTGATGACCAAACACCTCCCCACCGGTTCTCCGGAGATCTGGGATGAACGTGAGCGAGGTGGAGCCACTCCTGGTCCCCTCCACAGGGGCATCAACGGCCAAGACCTCGGGCCTTAACAAAGGGTGATGGTGCCAGCTGCCCCCAACGCCCGCAGCCCCACGGAGGTGCTGGCAACCAGCAGCAAGCTGCTAGCAGATGGCAGAGACACGGGGGGCACGGGGAGGAGGGGCCAGGAGATGCTGGTGGCTTTCGGGAGGGATGGCCGCAGCCGAGCCGGTTCCCGTCCAGGACGACAGCTTGCATATGGATAAACAACGAGATAATTACAACCTTGGCGGGGGGAGAAAAGCCCATGGCTGCAGCGTCCTCCTGCTGCCAGCTCCTGCAATCCATACGTCCCGCACGGCTCCCTTCGCAGCCTCATCACGAGAAAATTACTCGCCATAAAAGCCCTGGCTAGAGCACTGCATTAGATACAGCTGTGAAACCATTTATCTATTGATAGACCCCTATTGTCAGGGACTGGGGTTTGGCTTTCGTGCGAGTGAGCAATTTGGAAAAGGAAAAAAAAAAAAAAAAAATCCAACAAAAATGACAACCCAAAAAACCTACCAACAAACAAACAAATAAAGAAGGAGAGAGACAATACCCGACAGCTCGCAGGGTTTCCAGGCCTCTGCCAGCTGGGAAGCTAAGCGTATGAAATATGCATCGCACTGAACAAAGCAAACTGAAACATTCGGCACTGGAGAGCTGTAACCCTTTCCTGTGCGTTGGAGCCAGGCATGGAGAGAGCGAGAGCCCCGGGCTGCCAGAAAGTTAAGGGGAAAAAAGACCAAAAAGCATCCGGGGCCATGGGTAAGGAGGAGCGCCGAGAGCTTCCCCTACACCAACACCCAGGCTCTTTGCCCAAAGAGCCTGATCCTATAGGATCAGACGAGCTCAACAGGGAGCTGCTTAATGCAGGTTAAATGTTTGGGAACTGCTTCGGATGCGAGTGGCTACAGGAGCAATAGCTGGGATGGCTCAAAGCAGGGAAAGCTGCTGCTGTCCCCTGATGTCCACTTCCACACCTCTGCTCCCCAGGGATGTATCGGAGGAGGAGCACTTCCCCGAGCACTCGAAGGACAGCACCTCTCCAGGGGACCACGCTCCGCACCACCGCGCTCCTGCACAGGGAGGAGGTGGGGGACGCTGTGTCAGGGTGCAGGCACCCAGCCTGGAGCCACCGTGACTCTGCCGGGGAGTGCCACCTCCTGCCCACGCTGCCCCACCGCAGGTGGTCCTGTCCCACACCAGAGCATCCTCAGCTGGGAACAGACCGTGCAGCGACCGTGTCAGGCTGGAGCACGTTGTTGCGGTGTCGGCAGTGATGGTGCAGCTTCATCCTTCTGCCTATCACCCAAGGGGAAAGGTAAAGCCAAGCCTGGGCAGCGAACAGGACAAGGGAGACAGCAGTGCAGGGCACAGCCTGATCACACGCGGCTCCGTGGCAGCTCAGGAAACCAGCTCGCAGCCCCAAGGTGCAGCAACAATTAGCAAGGAAGCGGCACGAGAGCCAGCTAGGAAACCTGAGCAAACTGGATGCAACGGAGCACAAGGCTCACGAAAGCTGCAAGAAGATCGGAGGGCTGGAGCACGTGCATGAAAGGAATCCAGCACTCTAATCAAGGGAAGGGAGAAAATGAAGGGAAGAACAGAGATCCAGCAAACTTTCAGCTAAGTAGATTATTGATCTTCAGGGTGTGCCAGAAACCAGCTTTGCAAATTACAGCAGTCCCCTGCTGCAAGCTCAGGCAGTTACCGGATGGCAAAGCAGAAACGCTCCCCACCTCCCCGCTCCTGCCACCCACACGCCTTCCTCTGCCACCGCCGCGATGCTGCCGAGCTCCTGTTTGCATCTCGCTGCGGCAGGACGTGCAAACATGTCCAAAGGGTGACAACGTGGAAGGAAACGGCGCGATCCCCCAGCATCTAATAGGAGAGATGGTGTTAGCGGGGAAGAAACAGCTCAGAGAAAGTCTGTTGTCTTCTGTTGTCGAGAGGCAGCAGAAGGCAGAAACCTCAGCCCAACGCGAGCGGGGAAGGCGGTGACCTTGCGAGGCTCCGTACAGCTAAGCAAATAATTTCCTTGGCAAAGGCAGGCGCTCTTTCTGCTCGCAGTCAGGAGGGTTTCTGCACAGCAGAGCCGAGGTGTGAACGCCTCGCAGATTGCCCTGACAATGCGCCTAACCCCCAGCACGAAGATCACCTGCTCGCAGGAGCCGAGAGGCTGGTGAGAAGAGATGGCTTGGAGCCCAACTCCCACCGGGGTGCTCAGCATCCCACCAGATCTGCCCCACCGTGCTCGTCCTTAGCCCTCGATGCTGCCAGGCACGGCCGCCCCATGGCACGGCCCCGGCCCCCGCCATGGCCGGGACCGGCTCCGGCTTGGCGGTTTTGTTATTATCTGTGCAGCGGCACAGATGTGCACCGTGCTTTCCGTGTACAGAGAGAGGTCCCTGCCCTGAAAGTGGCATCACTGAAGCAGACGGCAGGCGCTCCCTGTGCCGGCCCGGCTGCCGGGAGCTGTTTATTTCCAGCAATCCATTACGTGACATTTGGTAATTTTTCATAGCGTCAATGCCAAACCAGAGAGAAATGCCCAGAGCAGGGACGGGGCTGGGGATGCTCGTATCAAACCTGGGCAGAGCGGGCGCTGGGAGGGCTGCGTGCCTCCTGCCCCCGGCCCCACCACCACTGTCCTTCCACCGCGGCCCCTCTGCCTTTGCTGGGTCCACACCACAGACCTCCCAGCCCTCACTCACGCAACGTGCTCTAAGCCTCGGAGCCCTCCTACGAGGGAGGTGAGGAAATATGTGTCTACCCCTTCTCATGAGAGGCAAGGAAAAGGCCATGCCAGGGTTGTCCGGTGGCACAGGCAGGGAGGGTGACGCTGACCGGGTCTTCTCATCCTGGGGACAGCCCCTCTGCCATGGAGGAGATTATTTTAAACAAAGCCAGGCCTTTCTTTGACTGGTGGAGCGTGATGAGCGCTCGGACTGTCAGATCCTCCTTGTTTTAAATAAATTCCACTGACGTACTCTCTTCATAAATTATTAACCAAGCATGATGCACACTGTGCCAGCAGCAGCATCTCAGGGCAGGAATGGGCAGCAGGTGAGGCTTTCTGCCTGCAACCGCAGGTGTGAAGCAGTAAAATTACACTGTCACTGGGAGAAGAGGTGTGCCACCACGGCTGCCACCTGCCCACCGGCGTGACCATGCGATGGAAAGTCACGCTCCATACCCAGGCCGTATAAAAACCAATCTCCTGGCATCTCCACGCGTCCGCCTGTGCCAGGACATGCTGAGAGCAGGGACCGTTTCTCCCACCTCGCCACGGCCCTTCTGACAGTCCCAGGGGCAGAGGCAGCCAGCTCCGCTCTGCTCCTGGAAATGCTGTGGATGTCCTGGAGGTACCCAGCCAGCCGCTGTCTTCTAGGGTGGCCCAAAGCAGATGGGACCATTTCTCTCCCTTCAGCCTGAAGAAACTCCCAGCTAAGCTGGGACAAGGGGCAAGGTGGGTGAGATGGGGACAGCCTTTCAGAGAGGGACCAACCCATCAGCCAACGCCCAGAAGCAAAATCTACCACCTCCCCACACCCTCCCCAGCTGATGTCTTGAGAATTCAGCAGAACATTCAAAAAAAACCCCAAGGGAGAGCCTGATGGAAAGCCAGCCATCAGCAAGGGGCGTGGGGCCAACACCAGCGCTGGTGGGAGCACCGTGAGACGTCGGTATGGACCTCAGCCACCCGCGCTGGGGGCTGAAGGGTGTATGTGAGAAACGGCTGGGATAAAAGGGCAATTCCTCTGCCCCAAACATAAACCCAAGCAGCCTGAAGCCAGAGAAAAGAGAAGAGCTATGTGAGTCTCAGTTCTCTGAAGCCCTGGGGGGTGGTGGGCTTCCAGCACCAGACACAGGTCATCTGGGCTCCCCTTCTTCTCCGGTCACTCAATACAACCAGAAGGAAGGGGAAGGAGTATTGAGCAGAGAAAAAACATTACGTGTTTTTTCCTCTCATAATTCAGAAGAACAACGTCCACATTTCATCCTGGAAGTAGCTGCACTTTGGGGATTCTTGTGCCTGAGACCTAATTTGTAAAGCGCCAAGGGATCCCTTAGGGTAAAAATGCATTATAGGATCATTATTAAAATGGACACATTATATTTCATGTCTCAGTTCCACGCAAGTGGAAAAGAAAGGCCAAGATCTAACTCCAGGATGAGGGGACAAAACCATGAAACGTAACACTCATCCAGTGAAGTGATAAAAATGGGACGCAGCTTCCTAGGTGTTGAGTGCGGCACCGGAGCGGCCGCTCCAGGTCTCCTGCTTAGCCCACTGCTCAGCCACGCCACAGCAGTGACACAGAGTAAAGAGCAGCAAACTTTTTTTTTTTTAATAAAAGCCACAATCCCTGGCTGGAGCTGCCCCTCTTAGCTCTCCCCTGGGCTCATTTTGCACATCTGGGGTGAGATCCAGCACCCCGTTACAGCATCAGAACGCAGAACACAACCTGCTGCAGCCTGACCACAAGCCACACGCGGGGCTGCCCGTGGTCCCGCTGGCTTCTCCAGCTGCCAGCACAGATAATGTAGAGGAAAAAAAGGCTTTCTGGAGCCTTTCACCAGTAGTTACACCAGCAGTGTCTCTGGTATACCCTGACCACAGACTGGGAAGCTCCTTTCGAACCCTTGGCACGTACGTGGCCAGATGAGAAGCTATTTCCCCAGAGGAACGAGTGAAGCCATGTATTTCAGGTTGCATCTCATGCCTGCCTGTCTCCCACCCACACGGCACACGACGGCTGGTGTAATTTCTCTTGAACATACAGCATCTATCTACTCAGCCAAGCCCGTACATCACCTGGCTATTGATCTGCCGGAGGCGACGTGACCTGCACCCACAACGAGGGTGCAAAGGAGATGTGGCAGGAATGCAGACCCTGGTTAGCCATTTCTGTGAGGAGAGAAAGGGGCTGAGGCAGCAGGACACCCTGGACCTCGGGCTGGGGGCTACTTCTGCAGCGGGGAACACACAGAACCCCAACATGGGGGCAGCTCATGAGGAAATGGGCCCAACTGCTTCACCATCAAGGATATCCGACTTCTGAGATACCAGACTGCTGGTGCAGATATCACTTGGCAGCTGGAGCTCGGCACGGAGCTGGACTTTCATGGAAACCTGATGGGTTTCCCCCTGCACCGTTTTGAAACAAATGCAACCCCCAAGGCCACCAGTCCCGCCCTTCCAATTCTCACTGCTAAAACCCTGATCAAACCCAGCAAAACACACACAGACCCATTTCTAGATTTTCCAGCACTCATCCTCTCCTCCAGACTATTTAGTGACTCTTTAGCCCAGAGCAGGGTCCGTCTGAATTCCTGTCAATGCCTTGTCCTTACCTTCTGCAGTAGACTTCAGCTTTTTGACCTGGCTTTCAGAGGCCAGGCACTGCTTAACCCATCACCTTCCTCTGGGCCATCAACAGCCTCAGCAGACACAATATCATCTTCTTATACCATAGCCCATATACCATAGCCTTCCCCTCCCACCCCACGCAGGGGGCTGTTCTCTCTCAGACGTCGTTGTTCTTTGCAGGCAAGGACAACACTTGTGTGGTCCATAATGTCCCATGGCTACAGTAAGCCATAAATGAATACGAGAAAGAGAAAACTCTAAATAACATCCTAGGAATAACAGCAGAGCAAGCCTCAATCCTTGGGGCTTCAAAGGGCTGGGGAGGAGAGAACTTTTCATGAGACAAAGTGAGGCAGCATAGAACATGGCCGAGCACTACCTGTGTGTTGTCTTCATCTCCCTGAGCATGGATGGTGTAGGAACGACCACCGTCTTTCAAGGTCTCAGTGGCAATGCGCACTTCCACCCCTGGAAGCGGGGTGCCCACGGAACCTGCAAAGGAAAACAAGACTGGAACTGTGGACAGCCTCTGGGAAACAACAAAATCAAGGATGCAAAAGAGCAGCTGCTCGTCTATCAATGGCATCTGCAGACTGTGCTGGCACTAAAGAACTGCCTAGCAGGGGGTTACCCTTCAGGAAGGCTTCGATCACATCGTATGTCTGCGAGCAAATGTCACTGCGGTGCAATACGCTGTTGTTCGCTGAGCAGGCAGTGTTGGAAATGCCTAGGAAAACAAATGTGTCTCCAGCCCTGAACAGTCTCTCTTGGCCAGTCTTTGAAGACATCAGCACAGCTTCGTAGCTCAGTAATGAAGCTGTCTCTTTTTTTTTTTTTTTTAAAAAAAAAAAGCACCATGAAACCTACACAAAGATGTGAAAATAAAGAGCGTGATGATTACTAGAGTGGCTCACTGCTTTTCTATAGCCTGGACCCGACAGAGAAGGCAAAGGCTTAACAGCGTAAGAATTGCAAGGGATTATCTCAGTTTTATGAGACATCAATACACTGTATATAAAACATCACAGGAGAAAAGCAGAGATCAAAACCACACCGTTCTTCCACAGGTTTCAATTTTCAAAGCCAGGGAATCTGACACGGTGTCATGAACGACGGCTATTAAGCTCCAAGATGGTCCTGAGACCCAGAGCTCCCCAACCTGCAGCCTGCAGCATTCCCACCCCTCGGTTTAGTGCACGCTCTTCTTGGTGAGCATCTGAAAGCACAGAAGAAAGGGCAGCTTTGTTCCTGCGACCTCTGTCTGATGGGGGGGCTCCAGGCTCAGCAGCAACCAGGAGTTGTGGGCATCTGCTGGCTCAGCAGGTTTCGCTCTGCGCCTCAATGGCACGAGACAGCTATCATTGCAAGATGAAGCTCGTGACTTTCATCCCCTGCAAGCCGGGAACACGGAGCATGCAAACCCGCAGAGGGACACCAGCACAGAGCAACCTGTGGCTCAGGAGGACTGGACAGGTCAACGCTTAAATTAGTAAGTCTATTCTTTAAGAAATTAGTTTTTTCCCTCCCCCTGGAGAGTCTCCAGTTGGTGGGGCTTTCTAGCTCTGCTGCTCAGGCAGCAGGATCAGCCTGACATTGCAAAGTCCTTAGAGCAGGGTGTGCAGGACCTGGAGCCCAGGGCTCTCTTCTTGTCGTCTGTACTTCAGGCATTTGGGTTCAAGCGGCATTTTCCCTATCCTAATCTCATGCTCCTGTTGCTGGAGATCCAATACCTGTGACATCATGATTTTGTTTGCTACATTGGTCAGTTGCCATGGAAATAGATATGTCGTCGTAGCCCAGATTTATGGCATCCCTGCAGGATCAGCTAAGAGCAGATGGGCTATGAGGGAGTGAGATTTTATTGCGGCGAAACTACCCGAACAATTAGCAAATCTGGCAAGAAATAAACAGAAAGCGACGTGGCAGTTCTGTGATGTGTGTCTGTTCAGGCTGAAATTGCCGTCAGCATTCAGGTCGGCCAACATGCCGCCAGGTCCTTCTCTTACCGCAGGCATCGCTTGGGCTGCTCTCCTCATGGCCAGCCACTGCCAGGAGTCGGAGACAGAGGACTGCAGCAGGGTAAGGAGGGAGAAGCATGTGCCAGGAGAAGTCACCAGGAGAAGCGCCCTGAGGTGCAATGTAGAGGTATTCCTGTATTTTAAACACTCTGGTACCTGCCATGGTAGGCTCCAGGAGGACTCAAAAAGCAAGTCACAAGTCACGGAAAACACACCAAATGTTTGCACACCAAGCTTGCTTGAAGCCACCTTCTAGACTTCTATGGGAAGGTTTCCTCCAGTGTGAAAAATGCCTTGTGCGAACAGCCTCCAGCCTGCCTGCGAGACGCGGCAAGGGACAGCAGGCAGAGACGGCAAAGGCAGTCCTGCAAAGCTCACGGAGGGAGCTGTAACCAGTGCCATGAACTGCCACGGGCTCTCACAGATTTGCCATCTCTGGAAGTCTTCAAATCAAGATCAGATGGATGCCTTCCTGGAAGATGCTTCTTCCCTGTGTGCAAGCTACCGACCGCAGTGCAGAAATATAACGGACTGGTTTCATGGGCAGCGGGACTAAACGGTTAGTGCCCACCCCTAGTCTCAGTCTTTGAGAATGAAATACCAAAGATCAGCACAGTGCTGTCAAACAAACCCGAAGACACCGAGGAGGCAGCGTGTTTCCCATAGAGTGTTTCAGATCACCATTACAAATTATTTCCTACTTGGCTAAAGTAAAACCAACATGTAAAATAAGTCCCTCGTGGGGAGCTGTTTCCTTATATCAGTCTGGAAAAGGCTTTCTGGTATTTAGGAAAAGTGACAAACTTGGAAATCAACATCCGTAAAGGCTGAAAACGCTCACAACATTGATTAGAGCTACACAAACCTGACAGTATTAATAAAATCTGTGCAAAGACAACGACTAGAGCTTCTCAGGCCCATCTGCCATGTCAAGATACACGCTGTGCCGACTCCAACAGGTCAGCGCAAGGTTGAGCCCATTCCCAAAGGAACGGCACCGGAGGTCCTGGCTTCATCGAGACCGCAATCAGGGGTGATCAGAAGGGGGTCGACACTCAGCACTGGCTTCCTTTTGTCCCCAGCCATAATCCTGAGGGGAAATCGGGGAGAAATCCCTGCTCCTTCCCCTCTCGCTCCCTCCCAGCTCTCTCCAATTTGCAGCCTCCTGAACGTTAAGAAATGCTGGCAACATGCCCGCGGTGTCATCTCAGCCGGCATGAGCCGGGCAGCAGTCAGGAAGGAGTGACACTATTATTCTTTCACTGGTTCTCCTCTCTGTTTAAAAAAGTTGTCAGCTCTTCCCAGATAAATTTAATTGGCCCTGCGGTCTGTGTCCTTCGGTATCTGGGGACCTCGATGCTGTTATGTGCGGTGGTGTCCTGGGAGAATTGAAACAGGCCAACGATAAGGCACTCAACGATCTCACTGTCAACAATACACGGAGTCCCCGCTGTAGGAGCTATTAGCCGCCTCTGATCTAAACCTCCAATTAAAGTGGTGATTAGGCCCAGTGAGGCATTCTCCAGCCATGAATTATTCATCTCCCTTCACAGTAACAGCACCGGGGGGATTAGAATGAGAGCTGGTGAAAACAGAGGCATTTTAAGCAGGGTTTTAACCATATACCAGCAAACATTTATCTTTCAAATCTTTCATCTTTTCTTCTTCTGGAAATCAAAGCCCCCCCAACCACCCCTGCCCCTTCAGACCTGTGCTGCGGGTGGAGAGCGGTGCCACGCCACCGGAGACACTGGTGGTGACACGGGTGACATGGACTCGACCCTTCCCCAGCCACACCAAGAGGGTGAAAGCGGGCAAGGGAAGCCCCAGCACCTCTCCTCAGAGGCTCATGAAACAGCAGAGAAGGACATGTGCTGCTTCCACTCCAGGAGAAATCCCCTGGCAAGCGTGAGGGTCCCTGGACTTACCCGCGGGGTAAAGTGCCACGCTTGCGGCGCTCCTTTTTCAAAATAAAGCCAGTAATCGCTTTGGCCAGCACACGGGTCTGTGGTCACCACTGCCTAGCATCTGTCCCTGTAACACCAGTGCCATCCAAGGTCTTTTCTCTGGATACTTCACTCCTCTGCCTGCCCAGCCTCTGTTCCCAGCCCATCACTGCATTTCTCAGCGGATTCTCTCGCACTGGATGCTCCGAGGTACCTGGTGACCTTACATCCAGCCTCTAATGGGGTACTATATCAAAAGCTTTTTCACAGCTCCAGTAAATTATGCCTCAGCTTCACCCATCTGCTTCCCAACTGACACTTCCTGAAATAAATTAATCAAGCCTATTCAATTACAGCCTTCTTTCTCTAAGGTCTCTTGCCGATTCACACCTTTGTGAGATGCTTCTCTCCCCTCTCAGGGCTGCAGCGAGCCCCTGGACAGCAGCTGGAGCGATGGTCAGCCGGCCTTTATCCCCAGCCCCTCCGCTTGTAGCTGCACAAGAGGATCTGTCCCCAGCTCCCCTGCAGACCCTGGGACCCTCAGGGACCCTGCCCTGGCTCTGCTCAGGACCACAGCCATCCATCTCTGGAGTAGGAGCTGCCCTCCTGGGTGCCAATGTCTGTCTTGCCCATGTTGCTGCCAGTCTTATTTCCTTTCTCCTTTTGTCCCCTGGGAGATTTCTAGAACCTCCACTCATTTCCCCTCCTGAAGATGAATGAAAAGCAAATATAGCCAGGCCACAGGGACATTCAAACGATCTCTGCACCGTCACGCTGTGCCATGGGGCTCACAGAGAGCTCGAGCAGGCAGGAATCTTGTTTCCCTGCCTGCTTCCCTCTCCTGCCTGCAGGGACAGGGCTTCTGGGGCAAGGGAACACCGGCTGAGCTGTGGCTTCTCCTCTCCCCGTGCGATCCCTGCAGGAGCACTGGGGCGGGACTGGGGTGTTGTGGGAAGCCACGATGCCCAGGACAGCCCCCCGGGTAACACCGGTCCCCCAAGACACCAGAGACCAGGACGGTGCATATGGTGCCATGCATGGCCAGACAGCACGCAGGGAGGAGAAGGTGGCGTAGTGGTGGGCTGGGTTGCTCGGCAGACAGATGGCCACGTCTTTAACCAACGGGAGGGTGGGGGCATTTCATATTTTTAATGTTTCAGATCGATTTATTTCTAGGTTACACGAACTACAGATATTGAGAGGAGTCACAAAGTGTAGCTAAGAGAAGTGAGGGAAGACAAGGAGAGAACAGAACCAGAGTGTATAACGAGGTGTGACAATTTCTAATTCCTGAAGAGTGAAGAAACTTGCACTAAAATAAGAGTGAGCAGACATCCTACTTTAAATGTTCAGTACCGATCGCTTGGACGTGAACTGCTGCGTGGGGAATCCTGTGTCAACACTGCACACAAATACAACTTCATAGAGCAGGAGCTGAAGATGCAGTCCCATCACCGTCCTTGAACTCGCTAAGACTTTGGATATAATAAAGCATCAATATGGACTCTGCCTCCTGGACAGAACCAGCCTGGCTGGTCAGGTCAACGTGCACCACTGTGAGCTCTACACGCACAGCTTTGCCAATCCACCGTGGCTCATGATCCCAGGGAAACCCACCAGCCACTTCCCACACACCCATGCCCTCTCCTGGCTTCCTAGTGCCAATTCCCCTACCAGCATCATTGTTCCTACCATAGCCTGCTCCTCAAACATAACAAATGGCGATTAGATGTATATTCTCTGTGATGAGAAAACCCAAGAGCACTTCACAGCCAAATGCCTCCAAACAGTGTGCACCCTCTAGAGACTCCTACCTGGGACACGGACTCCATGCAAAGGGTTAGAAAGCGCCATCCCAATCTCAGTCATCCCATACCTCTCCAGCAATGTGTGCCCAGTGATGCTCTTCCACTTCTCCAGGACAGGCACAGGCAGGGCTGCTGAGCCTGACACCATTAACCTGCACAAGGAAACCCCATATAAGAAAGCATCCAAGACCACCTTTGCTCCAGGGAATTTGCAGTCTAGCACAGGGTTACATAAAGCCTACTCCTATGTAAAACCTTCAGCCAGAAGCCCCAAAATCCTTTTAACCCCTACCAAGGATGTTCCTCACGTACAGAAGATTCTCTGTCTGATATGGGTTTTAAGTTAAGATGGGACAGCCTCTTAAGAGAGATATTGCAGTACAAACTTGGGTTGCAGGACAAAGTTCTCAGTCTTGTGTTATGTAGGGTGACACATATAACGAGCATGCAGACCCCTTCTGGCTTTACCATGCAAAAGTGGCTCATAATTAAATAACGTCACCCTCGTTCTTGTCAAAGAGATGCTAAAGCACAACAACCAGCACTGCAAAGAGGTGATGCTGAAAAGAAACCTCGGCAGATCCACCATGGGGACAGCCAGCCACCAGCAGCCCGTGCCCAGAGAGGCAGCGCTCACCTACCTGATGTTCTCCTGGCAAAAGGCATGCACAAAATCCTGGACTTGCGGCTGAGAGAAATGCTTGTCATAATACTCTATCAGCTTGGCATAGATAGTGGGCACTGCCATGAAGACGCTGATACGGGGAGCTTGGGAGCTTAGGAACTTCTTCCAAACCTAGAAAGGAAGGGAACATACACGTATACAAAAATACACCTCAGTATAAAGTGCGGAGGGAAGCGATCGCCAGCGCTGTCATGCTAACTCCTCAGCACCTTTGAAGAGGTTCACAAGCAAGGGCTCTGCAAACGCTTCGTGGGGCAGTGGGAGCCACCACCACTTCTTCGTACGGTGCAAGGGCAAACTGAGGTACGGGAGTGCAACAGACTTGTCCAAAGCAAAGCCACCCTGGGTTGCTCACAAACAGTCAAACCTCTGCTATCTAAGGCTTCTGGAAAGTACAGACAACTGGAAGCCTGCTGCGTGCACCTCATCCACGTCCAGAACAGCTCCCAACCCTCATCATGCCCCTTGTTGCCCAAAGCACAATATTCAACTCTCTTGTCCCACCAGCGGATCACCCACCCGCTTTCACTCTCAATGAGCACAAGATGATGGAAATGGCATTTTTTAGTACCATCATGTTACAGGCAAGAATTTGCTCATGAAGACATAAGCTTGTGGCAGAATCAGTTAATTCCCTTATCATGTACAGCTCTTCAGAGGCTACACAAAGCCACCAGCTTTCCAAAGCATGGGAGCTCTTCTTTGGAAAGACACTAAGCCACGTCTGAAGAACACGATACACGTGTAGGAGCCCGCAGACTCGAACCTTTGAGGAAGAAATGCTTTTAGGATGGATGGCAGGGCTGGGAAGAGAGATATCACGCACTGGAACTGGGAGTAAGACTCCACTGCGGTGGAAATGGTCATCTTCTGGTGAGCAGGTGCAGAGATGTGCCCAGCAAGCCCAGATCAGCCAGCAGAAACTGCAGGTAAATCAGCTACAGCCAGGAGACAGCAGCTAGCCAGGAGGGCAGCTTCACCAGCCACACTCTTCCCGAGAGGAACGGTCCCCGTGGGACAGATGTCCTTCAGCTGCAACGCCTGCCAGCCTGTGGCAACTACAAATGGGGGCAAATGCCAGGAGCCGGCTCTGCCGGGGGGGGTGAATACCAAGCAACCCCCGGCTGCTGCCCTGGCTGAGCAGCCCCACCTGGGAGCAGTTAGCGATGGGTAGGAGCCATAAGTACTGCAACTGGGCCCATTCCTCCCACGACCTCGCCACTCTTCCCCCTAGGTAAGCTCTTCCCAAGACAGGAACGATCCGAAGCCATCAATAAATAAAAGGCTACGGTGACGGCCGGCTCTTTCCTCTCGCTCCGGTCCCTGCCCCGCTGTTGACAAATGTATTTCCTAACAGTTCCTGACAACGCACGCCGCCTCTCCCCTCCCTGCCCGCGCACGCTCAGCTGCACACAGGCGCGTGCAAGGGCGAGAAAAAGCAGGAATTGATTGAAGGTGAACAAGTGATTCTCCTTCATGCTGTCACTCTGCCCCCTTTCCCTCCATCCTGCTCGCTCAGGCTCCATTTCATTACTTTCTACTTCGCTGCGTCGGCGCTGCGTCGGTGCTGCCTCCCCCCGCGTCTCTCACTCCACTGCTTCAGAACAATCAGCTCCTAAACCCCCCCCACACACACCATGTTGTTATTCTTAATAGAGCAGGACACATCCGACAAAGGCACCGTCCCTCCGAACAGAAGGGAGTTCATGCTGCCTCCCAGCCCAGAGATGGTCCTCGATGGGGCGAGACAAATGCACAAGGTGGAAATCCCCCTGGACACCTCAGGAGCTGGGATTTGAGCACTGCAAGATCCCTTTAGCATCAGGGAAAGCCGAGGAGGAACACGACTTGCCCGGACCGATGGGTGACATGCCCAGAGAGGGAACATCGCACATCCTTGCAGAAACCCCACCTACCAGCATGATCCCCTAAACCAAGCCGGAATAGGCAAAATTGCATTTAGAAGGATCTAACCCCTACCGTACTCCTCCCAGCCTCTCTCCCCCAAAATATTTCCCATTTGGAGGCAGCAGGATGGAGAAGGATCTCTCCAAAGCCAGGGGCTGAATGCACGGACCTGCTCTCCTCAGCCTGGTGCTCCCGACAGCCATTGCCTTGGGCAGGGAGAGACGGGCGATGGCAAGCAGGGATCAGGACTGCGCCGAAAGAATTGAAGGGAGACAGATGCTCGGGGCTGCTCAGTCCTTGCTGTGTGTTTTTTTTGTTCCCTTCACAAGTCCAGAGCAGCTGTGGGGAGTGCAGGCAGACTTCCAGTCTGGCCGCGCAGCAGAGTTATTTTCACATGGGTCTGGATTTGAAAAAAAAAACCCCAAACCATCACTCCAAAACACAGCAGATCTCTCTTGCACCCCAGAGTCTCCTGTCCTCACCCGCCTGCTCAACTCCTGCCCTAGATAAAATCCTCCCTACCGCCACTCCAGCCACGGGAGCAGCTTTTTCTGTGTCAGTCCGACTCGCCCCAGCAACAGCCCCTTTCCTGAAGATAAGCAGCTGCCTTTGGATTTGTGCCACCAGCTGCTGGGGCGATTGCTGACAGCCAAACATCTCCACCTGCTCTGCTCCGGCTCAGCCAAATCTGGATCCTACCCGTGTGTTTTAACGGTACTAAGCACCGAGCCATGGTACAAAGCTGGCAGCCCCAAGCCCTCCGCAGACCCCAAGCTGTCCAGAGGGCTTGTCACTGCCCAGCCAGCTGTAACAGCTATTTCTGTTTTAGAACTATAACTTCACGGTTTGAGAGAAGGATCTGGGAAAGTCTTGTTATCTGGGACTAATCAATCAATCCCGGGGCTTGGACAGGCTCATAGCAAAAGGCCAGCTTTGCCCTTCCACTGCACGGCATCCTCCAACACCGTCAGGCTTGGAGCAGCGCAATCGATCTCCCCCTCTGTTATCCCATGTGTCACCGTCACCACATCAGTTACCTGTAGACAGGGTATTGGCAGCCCATCATTTCATTTTATCTTGCTCACCTGATACCTCAGGACTCCAAGTGCTTTTAAAAAGCCATGGATTCTGGAGGCAAACACGGCAAGGGCTGCTGGACTTTGCACTGAGTGCTCACCGGACACAAGGGAAGCAGCAGTCTTCCGACGGAAGATGTTCAGGAGATGGACCAAGATTCCTTTTAAGATAAACAAAGGCTAGAAACAAAAAGTTTCTAACGCCAAGAAAGCAAGAGTGGGAACAGCTTCCTATCGGCAATAACGGCAGCGAAAGCCCAGGGCAGGCTTACAGGACAGGGCTGCCTGAGCCAGCAACGAAGTGGAAGACCTTCTGTTCCCAAGAGCCTTCCCGTCAGCCCAACATTCCCGATTTTCTTCCCCTCCCACTCCACAAAAGCATATGTGGGCAATTCCATGGGCTGGCCAGTGGGATTTTGCCATCAGCAAATTAAAAAAAAAAAAAAAAAAGGAGAAAATTACACCAGTGGGTACAAAATAACCCCAGTGAGACACAGCTATAAGATTTTTCCCACGTGTTTCTTCCAGCACACAGATGGCATGATGGAGGAACACGCAAGCTGCTCCAAGATGGTCCTTCCATACAGCAACCCTCCAGATCTGCTAAGATCACCTGAAGCAAGAGATGCAAACACAGAGGGGAAAAGGCCTTTACAGAGGCCTCACCTTCGGAGGGAGATGCGCAATGCCGTAAACCAGACAGAAAACACCAAATCGATCAACATCTGGGCATCTTCTAACGCAAAAAAAAAGAAGAGAAGGTGGCAGCAACCGTTTGTGTGCTAAATCTTGCAAGACTTTGATACAGGACTCCCAAAAACAGCCAGAAGAGATGCAGGCAAAAATGCCTGAAAGCTGAAAAGGAAGCGAATATCAGCATGGATTCTCCCACCAGCCCACAAACAGATAACAGACGGCCCGTGCTGCTGCCTCTATTGACGGGTACAACAGCTCCTCTCCTATAAAATTATTGTATCATTTTCAGTTGTTATTGAATTTTTTTTAAACCTTTTCCAAAGTAACAATACCCCTAATGCAAGGTTAAATCATCCCTTTACTTCCCTTTTGATCGGGGAGATGGGTTTTGTGTTTTGCATCGATCGCTGCCGTGCGGGCGGCACCGCCGGCGAGGAAAAGGGCTGCCTGCAATTTAGGGAGCGTTTGCGAGAGCAACAGTCAGCAACGCGGCTGCAGCCGAACCAGCTCCTCGTTTGGCGAGACCCTGCGCCTAACGCCGAGGACAGAAAGCTCCCGTAACTCTACAGAAGCACGGAAGGGATGGCAGGACCACGCACCCACGGCCGACGTCGGTTTATCCCCAACAAAGGCAGACGGGCGCGATACGAGATGGGAGAGCAGCAAGGGGAGCTCTGCTCTCTGCCAAGGACCGAGCCGCGGATGCTTCGTGAGCAATACGCAGAGAGAGAAACATTCTTCTTTTCAAAGGGAAATTGGGCCCTTGGTGGCTTCGTCTCATGTCTGTTATAACCCCAAACTGTTTGCGCTCTGCATGACTCTGGTTTTAATCATTTATTCATCAGTGCAGTTTGACGGCCCCTCTGCATTCCAGGCTGAAGCTTTTAAACCCTTCCTATGCTGCAGGCATACTGAAAGGAGCAAGTGCTTTCCCTGGGACCTGGTAATATAAGTAAATATGACAGGCTCTGGTTCCATTTTTTATATTTCCCCACACACATCAAAAGACATTACTCCGTAACAGATGCCGAGGACAGACGGCAGATCTGGGGAGACGGGAAGAAAAACTCTAACTTTTTAAAGCCAGGTCTGTGAGAAGTGATCAAACATAATCCATTCACTAGTGACCTGCTCCTCCCTCCACCGACTCCTCTTTGAGTCTGAAATAAAATTACTCCTCTGAAGCCTCCCATTAACGGATGAAAAGACAATTGCCTTTCTCCAGCTGAAACTGGATGGGAGACGCAATCCCCAGCCCGCTACCAGCAGCATCTTAGCCGTGCTTGGTTATTGGAGATCAGACTCCTCTGCTTGGATTTGCTCCTCTCTTAAAAATAAACTAAAAGAGCTGCCCAGAGTGATGTTTGCAGAAGCGACAGATCCAGGGGAGAGGCTCGCTGCGGTGCACATTTCTCCTTCCCGGAGGCAACCGTGACTGCCGAGCCATAGATCTCCCTGCACAGCCCAGCGAAGGTGTAAAGCATCAGCGCCCAGCCTCAGCCCAGCCTGGTTCGCACAGATAACAGCAGCAGCAAGGACAAACAGCTTGCTCGCAGATGTAGCACAGGCTGCTGGTCTTCATAAAGAAGCCAGGAGTGTAACCATACAACACAGCAGCGACCTTGGAGCAACACCTCACACACAAAAACTCGACGAGCATCAGGGCTGCGGCACCCTCCCACCACGGGGAAAAAGCTGCCACGGGTGACGGCACAATCACAGCACGTCGGGGGAATTAGTCCCAAATCACACACTAGCTTTGGGCACTCATCATTCCCATCACAACAAACGCCTAGAAAGAGGGGTCCAAATAAAATTAATAATTTTTCTGGCTTTGCATGCGACATTGTAAAACCGGGTATGATTTTTAGAGGGCTTGAACCTTGGAGGCACCTTAAGTCAGACATGCAGTAACGCTGGCACCAAAACAACAGCTCCTTTTGGAGCTTAAGGGCAATAAATCTGCATCTTGGCATATTTATCATGGAAGCAGTTGCAGGGCACAGACAGCGCTGTCATTCTGCAGGCAGCACAGCACAGCTCGAAACCTGCCCAGCAGAGCCAAGCGGGCAGCACACGCCCCAGCTAGGTCACAGGGAGTTGAGACTTCTATAAGCTTCCCCCACTAGTCAGAGCAAATTTTTGCCTTCGTAATTTTGAACACTTTTATTTCCCACTCTGCACTTAAGACTGAAAGACCTCCTGGGATCTGATCTCACGTTTATCAATGCGAAGAGCCGACAGGGAGCCTTTTGCTATTAGAACATCCTTCCCTGAAGGCAAGATCAGAGGTGGTCCACGGTAAAGACAAGCAGGTCCCATCGTTCAAACTCAGAGTGGATCCACATCGGCCAAAAGCCTCAGCAGAGGATCCTACAAAGCAGTCACTGACCTCATGACTCGCTCCAAAAGGCTCCTGTCCACAGGGTACCCGGCACAGCCAGATCCCGCTCCATAACGGGGCTGCCCACATGTGACTGCCGTGGCGAGAGCACCGGCACAGAGGACACCTGGCTTCCCCTGGGTCTGTCTCTCCAGACTTGCTGACATTTCCATCGAGTAACAGTCACACCACAGGGTGTGCTCAGCCTTAGCTGCCACCACTGAATCCATGCGGGGAAGGGAGATGGAGAGAGGGAGTCGCTGGGGAATGGATGCTCTAATGTCTGCTTGGTGCAAACCCTGATGCTCAGAGGCCTTCAAAAAAGCACTTGCTCATGGGCTTTCTCTGACGCCCAGTAAGGAGGAGGCTCACATTGCACTCCTTCCTTAAGCACAGGCATTAAGCTCTTCTCTAGCCACCAGTTTGCACAAAAACTGTACAAATCCAGCCTTTTTAAAATCTCTACTCCTGCACCAGAAAAAAGGCGGGCATTTCAAACAGGTTCAGAAGCAGCTGAGAAATGCTGGCTGCCTGCAAACAGGAACAGTGCAGCTGGAGAAGTAAACTCAGCTTGGAAGCAAGTTATGATGGGAGGATCACATAGGGATGCTTAGGCTGCAGCTTGCTCTGGCTCTAGAGGAGGTTTCTGTCCTCCCAGTTCTCACCCTTGGAAAAAAAAAAATAACCTCAGAGCTACCCTTGCCCACACAGCTGCTGGGAGGAAAGCTCTTTCTGGCTGACGGCTGTTCTCCTGCCTGCTCCAAGTCCACATGCCCACAGCAGTGCTGAAACGTCTCCCCCCGCTGTCAGCGCTGTCATGCCCGAGCACCAGCAGCACAGCCCGAAGCACTGGGTGCTGCTCCCACCGCCTCCAGGCAGCGGCCCGAGAAGGGCTCCCCATGGAGACGTGCTGCACCCCAAGGAGCACACGCTCCAGAGGACTTCACATGCCACATACGAGAGAACTGTAATGCTGGAAATCAAGGGTCCATTTATAAACCCGTTATTAGTAAATGATTAATAGATGCAGCCATATTTTTTAATAACTTACAATAAAAAGATGCTACAAAAAGCTTAAGCAAGACATTCTTTACAGATGGTGCTATAAAGTAAATTATAAAGTGTACGGTAGCTAGTCCAAAGTAATGGATGTCCTCATTTAATAAAAAGAATCTGATTTTATGCAGCAACTTTCACGCTTGAGGCATCTCAATACAGTTTAATGAGCCCTTGTGGCCTCAGCAATAGCTTGCAAGCAGCCGCGGACATCAGATGCTGTTTTAGTAAGAGAGTGGATGTTGTCAGGACACTGGGGTTACTCCACAGTCTTGATTTTTAACCTTGCCTTGGACAGCTACCAAAAGCAGACGGAAGGGTCTGAAAGATGCCACCTCCTAACACTGCACTGCAGGGAACGACAAGCAAGCCTTGGTCCGGGGCTTGAAACGTCTTCTAACTAAGGAAAAAAAGAGCATTACTACCTCCACCGAAACCAGACTGGCATCTGTATCCACGACTATAAGGCACGCCGCAAATTATGTAATTTAATAAACACTGTAATAATAAAGTATTTATTTTGTATAATGAAGTGTTAGTGATTAGAAACCAAACACACATTGGGCATGCTGCTGCGGTTCTCTTGAACCCTTGCCAGTATCACTCAAAGCTAAATATGTCTGCAGCAGGTTGAGAGTAAGTTCCTAGCCTTGTTTTGATCAGCCTGTCAAGTGTTTTAGCTGCCGTTCGAGTTTCTTTATATCACACTATAATTGGCTGCTTTCTCAAGGTGCAGCAAAGGAAAAAAAAAAGCACACAGCAAAACTCAGGCTCCTTTTGCAAAATCCTCCACTGAAACTCGGCTGCTTTGCTGAAAGCTGATTTCAGTAGCAAAGGGCATTTTGTAAACAGCTGGTGAAAATAGACTGGAACTGAAAGGCAGCTTGCATTAAACTCCACAAGAAAGCCTTATTTACCCTCATGTGCTTTCTTTGTAGTGTCGATCAAACCACGTTCAGCTCCCAGGGGAGGCCCTCGGAAAAATAAAGGGAATAAAAAAATAGAAAAGCAAATGACATCGTTCAGAGCCCGAATGCACCTGAGCGCCCTCAGAACAGCACTCACTGTGGCAGGCACGCTTGCCACGTTGACCTCCCTGCCCAAGTTCAACCTCCAGGGTCAATCGGACGCCCTCCAGCACTGTCCCCGCTTGCCCTTGGTTGTCAAGTCTGGGGGAGAGCTTTGATCAGAGAAGGCAGGCGGGGTGTCCCGCTCCCCCGCACCTGAACCCATCCTTCAACGTCAGCTCATTGATTTGCAGATGTCGGGAGAGAGCAGAGAAAAACACAAGGGTATAAGGGACAATCAATCACCGGTGCCACAGGACGTGGAGAAACGCGCCCTCCAGAGGGCTTGGCTTTGCTTCCAGCACGCTCTTCTGCCACCTCACCAGCATCACCAGGGCCGGGCACACTCCCAGCCCCAGCTTTGGTAGGGCACGTGTCCCTACTGCACCCTGAGCTTTTGGGGTGACACCCTAAACACAAGGAAAAACAATTCAGCAGCGACCGTTGAGGAGACAGCACTGGCTACAGCTGCCAGGGGACCTTCCTGCCTTCTTCTACCACAGCATCCTATTTACCCTGGAAATGCGGATGCAGAGCTGCCCTTCTGGGATTCTGGGGCTGTTTCTCCCCAAAGGATCAGTGCTCAGGCAGCAACTGGGTGTTCAGGTGTCAGGGCCATCTTGAAACAAGAAAGGAAGTGTGCATTTTCTGTGGTTGCTTCTCGGAGAAGCAGAAATAAGCAACGAAGAATCACACGGTCCTGCAGTCGCTCAGATCAGAGCCCGGGCTCACCCTCCCCTGACAGCAGCACAGTCAAAGGCTCCTGGGTGTATCCCATACTTTTGCACTTTGTCCTTTCAGTGTGGCGAGGCCACCCAGCATATGAATAAATACGAACGGGTACAGCAGCCTGTTTAGTTACAAAGCACAGGCCTGACGGGCTCTTTTCACTTTCTCAGGGAGCTCTGCGCTGACAACGCACATTTCCTTTCTGCTACGAGGTGACACCAGCACCTGCAAACCCAATTGCTCCCTTAACAGTGACGCTGCAGACTCCAAGGCCTCTCACACCACCCACAACACTGGGAGATGTAGATGACCGGTGCTGGATCCCAGGGGCCAGTAACTGTAGAAACTGTTCTACCTTACTGTTGGTTCCCCTCCTTCTAGTCCCTATTCTTCCTCTCTTTAGGTCAGCTGCCTGCCACCGCAGCAAGGAACAAGAGAAGCAGAGCACTGGGACTGGCTTTCCTGTCTCGGCTAGAAAACAACATTATAACTGCATCTCTACTCCATTCAAGTAAGGTTTCCCCTCCTGCCACCTTTCCTGCAAGGCTGCAAGAAGCTCTCGATTTGCAAACTCTCTCTCTCATATCACTGAGTCTAAACCAACAGATCTGTTAACACTTGTTTCTCTGCAGAGGAAGAGCAATGTTCCCATGCAAGTGATAAGTACCAGTACTTCCTCTTACCTAGGCTGCAAGAAACTCTAAAGCCTGTGTTTTGGCATGTAATGTACTACGAAACACCGAGGACATAGGATGGGAAGGGAAAATGCAAGCTACTAAGAATGAAATATCTGACAAGTGGCATAGCTTCAAGCAGCACACCGCTAACGTGCAAGAGAAAAATCCAGTACTTCCACCTTTCCTGGTACCAGAAAATTAACAACCCTTATTCTGGGTGCAGATGCTCTTAGTGGGTGCTTAGGAGGGCCCACCTCCAGTAAGAGACCCTCAACATCACAGGGAGGGGCAGCGTAGCGTTACGGTTACATATGTCACACTTAAACATGCCTTCAGAGGAGCACGTTTACCCCAGACTGAGTGTCCAACTGAAAGCGTTTTTTAACAGAGACTTTGTGAACCCCATGCAGCCAGTGGCTAAAGAGGCTGGAATTCTTCAAGAACTTATTTCCAAAGTTGCTCCAATTACAACGCATGGGATTTTGCTGCTGAATTTCAAAGACAACGCGCAATTCCTCCAGGCTTACCATCTGTGCGCTGAATTCGGGTAACATGATGCATGTTGCTCCCACCCAGAGAGGACAGAGGAGCTTATTGATCACCCCGTGGACATGATGTAAAGGCAGCACGTGCAGAATAACATCCTCCTTCTTCCACTCCCATTTTTCAACCAGCCCTGTGGTCTGCAGAAGAAAACATACAACCCAGCGTTAGGGCCGGAGGAAAGACCCTCACCACTTGAAAAGCCCGAGGCATCCAGGCCCCAGATCCCCTGGGCACAGCTGGTGGCAGAAATCCCAGACCTCCTGGAACGATGTCTGGGCACAAAAAAAAAAAAAAATCTTTCCTTTAGGGTCAGCATGAGGAAAATTCCCCCCACAACAGCAGAATACAAGAGGAACACCTGCATCGTGTTGGTACGTGTCCTCATATATATCAGCAAGTCCTTCCTCGTTACTGAGAAATAGTCAACAATGATCTTAAGTAGGACCTACAAAATTATTAGCCTGCTGCTGCACAGACTTGGCAGAAATAGTAATCAAAAAACTAATTTTCCCAGAACTCTCTTTACGTAGTTTGGACACCGATGACATTGGGCTTTTAGCACCTGCAAGGGATAGTCAGTAGGAGCAGAAAATCACTGTCTGATAAACAGAAAGTAGGCTTCATGTTAGTAAAAAAAAAAATTAGTATATCCAGCTTGTAAAATACTCTATGAAGGGATAATCATCTAAAGCGTTAGTCCTCAGGCTTCTGGGTGAACAATGCCCTTCAGAGCCCAGCGTTAGCAACTGGAAAGCTTATTTCAAGCCATCTAAAAATAAAAAAAAGCATTTGAACAGTGGAATTTAGTCATGCCATTCACAACCCTCTTCCACAGGGCAGGGAGCAGGTTTTAGGCTTTCTACAAGACAGCACAAAAGATGGTGACTGCTCAGGCCACCTCCCAAATGATCAGCATATTTGTAAGGGAAGAGATTCTTTGCCCGATATAGCCAAGCCCTGGCTCTATCCATCAAGGCTCTCATACCACTCCCGACACTGCAGCATCTGAGCACCCAGAACAACGTAAGCTCTCGAAGGCATCCGTAAGGCACAATGTATTCCCTGCCCTTCTTCCCTAATGGCATGAGTCTATCAGTTGCAGGCAGTGATAACCAACTGGTGAGGTAGTCAGCAGGCTCACGCAAACTTCTAATTCCTTTTGGCTTAGAGAGCTAATGGATTTTTTGCCTTGGGGATATATAGCTGAATAATGCACAGACTTCACACAGTACTGTACTGGGCTAAGTCATATTCCAATTAGGGGCAAAGATTCTTTCCTAGTCATAGTGAAGAAAAGCAAACTGCAAAGAAAGCAGTCTTTTTACAACAGGTCTCATCCCTTTTGCTTTCCAGGAAAGCAAGGAAAAGAGTCCACCTGCCCCTGGCTGCAGCTGCAGCACAGCAACACCAAAAGCACAAGGTTTAGAGCCTCAAACACCCTCCTGTGTGTTCACCTTAGAAGCATTGAGGACTTTCAAGATACAGCCGCACAGCTCTGTGCGGGAATTTGGTTGTGGTAAGGTGCGCTGTGCTTTGGGGTTTGCAACCCCAAAATCACCTCTGAAAGCCAAGACCTGTGTAACTTGGCACGAGCTTTGTAGAGGGAAAGCAGCACTCACCACAGCTTGCACGTTCTCATGGGTGCTGAGGACACCTTTCGGTCTTCCCGTCGTCCCACTAGTGTAGATTATCATGGCTCCTCTGTCTTTCCATGAGGAGCAGGTTGTCAAGGGACCCTCTTCCACTGCTGCATGACTTGCGGATCCATCGCTATGAGACCTAAGAAGCGGCAGAAGCGGGACTCCCAGCTTCTCAGCGCTAGGGGCTATTTTGCCCACGTATTCCTCTGCTGCGATGACTAGAGCGCTCTGCGAATCCTGGATCACGTACTCCAGTTCCTGCACAGGGTGTTTCTTGTAAAGGGGCACTGCTATGCCCCCGCTCATCCAGGAAGCCCACTGGGCCACCACATACGAGGCATCATTGGGACACAAAAACGAGATCCTCTCTTCCTTCAAGTCCCTGCTGGAGCACTCCAGAGCTCTACAGATCTCCTGGGACAAGCGCAGACTCTGGCTGAGAAGGTCCCTGTAAGTGTGCTCGCCGTTTTGGTCAATGATGGCGATTTTATCGCCGAAAGCCAAAGCCCTAGTGAAGACAGGGCTGACGTCACTGCTGTAGGCTGCCCGTGCGGTTTGCAGACCCCTGCGGGGACAGCCAGACCTCTTCTGCCCACGCAACCCCCACCTGCAGCGGTGCAAGTCCTGGATGAGGCATCGGAGGGGCCGGCTCACTTGGGGGAAGAGCAGGGAGACCAGCATCCTGCCAGCACTGCTTGTTTTGAAGTGATTCTGCAGAAAGCAATTATAGGAACAGATAAGTATGTGCAGCGATTACCCAGGGGTTTATTCCCACAAAGGAAAAGTGGCAGCCTTCATTTGAATAATACCCACTGTATTATTAATGTTTATGGTTCAGACTGCTGCGTCCCCAGCGTGCTAGGCCCTGCGCGGATGGAACAGGAGACAGAGACCCTTCCCTATGCAGCCTCTGCATCCCTAAAAACCAGTCTAACTTAAATTATGAAACAGGTTTCATCGATCGGTAATATTAGGACACTACGTAGTAGCTACTTGAGGTGCCATTCTAGCTCAGTGGGACCAGCATTTAAAGAAATTAAAGACACCGGTACCTAGCTCTCAATGTGCAGTTTCCAACACTTTGGTAAAACACTGCCTTGCTCTGTGCTTTGAGTCAGGCAGCTCGGAGCTAGACGTGAAATCCAAGCCTCCTAAGGTTTAGCTCAGTGGAGGATTGTTTCCTGCGTGAGCTTTCCTTCGAGCAATAGCACATCTAAGTACAGGAAAGTGCCCAAACCCTCCCACCTAACAGGTCATCCATCACAGACGCCGCTTCAGCTCAAAAGCTTTCTTACGTGACAGACCGAGTGGTTAACAGCTCCCAAACAGCCACAGGCAGCCGGAGCCCTCCCCGCACAGAGCAGCTGGTTTTCCCAGCAAACAGCAGCAGGGAAGCGCAGCCCCGCACACGCTAACCTGTGGGTTTGTTACTTCTGAAAGCATCAACCAGGCAGCACCCGGAGCCGAGCAGAGCGTCGGGACAAGCTCAGCCGTGGCACCAGGGCTCTACCCGGGCAGCCAGAGCTTGATCTGAGCCCAGCCCAACCGTCACCCAGGCCCAGCTCCTCCACCACAGCGGTGACATGATGCACAGGGGCATTTCAACAGAGAAAATCTCCAAAAAGGAACAGGGAGGTGTACCAGCACCATTAAAGGCTTTACGGGAAGATCACAGGCTGGCACAAACGTCGTGCGTTCTGCCTTTGCGCAGAGACAGCACGATGACATCAACCTATCCGCTCACGGGAGAAGTCAGCAAAAAAGCTTTTTTGGTAACGGGTAAGAAGTCCCTGAAGTTTGCTCTTTACCCCTCTTTTCATCATCCTCTCCCTTTCAAAGGGAAAGGTCTGTGTAATAGTATTGGACACTGCTTGGAGCATCTCACCAAAGCACGAGGGAAAAGGTTAACACACAGTGCAAAATCTCGTAAGAATATAATGGGGAAATGGGACTACAGGAACACTCTGCAGGGGAGACCGCTGGTACACCGGAGACGAGAGGAAGAAGCGATAAACTGAGAGGACTGAGGAGTTGCCTCAAAAATCCTGACCCCCCTCTGCACAGAGCCTGGAGCTCCGGCTGGAAGCTCATCATGAACAAGCACCGTCTCCACACAGAGACCATCACCGATGCCAGCAGGGGAGCCGAGAGGAAAGAACAGGGCTGTGGCAGAAGAAAGAGGGCTTCACGGCATGGCCCATCTAATGGCTGCTATCAAACACCACCACTGAAGCATCCCCAGAGAGATACTATGACAAGAGGAGATAGCCAAAGGACGGCAACTTCTCGCTCTGTAAGAGCGTATGTGACACTTCCTTGATGCTGGCAATAACAACTTGAGTTGTTACAACATTTTTTATAAATGCCTATTAGCGGTGTGGCTCAACTCAAACAGCCTCCCAGCTCAGCTTCCCACCATGGGGAGGAGCTGAAACAAAAAGGATCCAGAGAACTGGCAGCTACTCAGAGATGAGCTGAGCACGGCTTAACCCAGCTCGGGCTGCTCAGACATGTCCACGGGCAGCACCCGCTGACAGCAGCAAGTGTTTATTTCTGCCTAGACGTAGCTGCGAGCCCTGCAGACTCTCCCATCCACCTCCAGAGCATCTCTCCAGCCAGACATTGGCTTTGCACATATTTTCTTTTGCATATCGACCTCAATTTCTGCTTCTGCAGAAGAAACTTGTGATTTAGTGCGGAAACATCTGGGAGGGGGAGAGGCTTTAAACCCAGAGCGTGGTAACCATGTGCACTCATGACATACAGCATCAGGATGGAAAAAAACAAAACAGGTCGTGACAAAGCTCGCATGACATCTTTCCATTTCTCTGCAGAGAGTAAAATATAAAATAAAGAGAAAGCACCATCCGTAACCTAAACCAAATCACCTCCTCCTAACCTGCGCCCAAGGCCGGCTTGCTGGCGAGATGTTAATGCCCCAGACATTAAGAGGGGCATTAATTGGAAGCGACCGTTTGCCAGGATCACGCCGTGCTGCAGGCCAGCGCAGCTAAGTGCACTTGGCGTACTCGCTCCTCCTCGTACGGCTCCCGGAGCAGGTGTTAGCTGCTGCTTCAGAACAGCCACTTCCAAAAATTACATTATCCCCTTCTCACCACAGCGCCAGGCCAGATTTAATGGAACAATAAACAGCAGCGCCTTTAGCCAGGCCTGCGCATTTACGGGCGTCAGAGAGCCAGCGTTGACTGGGTGTGTGCGGACTTACGGACACTCAGGACAGGGCAAAGTAACACCAGGGGCTGCGCCCTTTGCCTGCCGCTGCTTGGGGATAATTGGCAACACAAACTCTGGCAGAGCATAACCGAATGCAAAGATTGTCGCTGGGGGCCTTGGGCAGGAGATCATGGCAGGGCAGCAGATGAGTTTTTGCTGCCTTGGAAGAGAAGGCTCAACCCCCACCCTCCTATGGTTAAAGTGAGAAACGAAAGCGGCTGGGGAGCTCACGCCCGCTCCCGGCGCGACAAAACCACCGCAAAGCGTGGTGGAGCTGGAAGGTGCGAGGCCGAACCGCCACAGACCCCACGCCCCGCATCTCTCCTGAGAAGGATGGGCTTCATTCCCCCTTCACCCCCGGCAGGATTTCCACCCTCCAGCGCTCTGCCCCTCACCCTACTCACATGAAACCTCAGAGCAGCAGCAAAATCCTTCACCCCGTAATTTCCGAGCTACAGAGGGCGAAGCTCGGCCTGGCCAGGCCGGAGCCGAGGCCCAGCGCTGCCACACGCCGAAAGCACCGGCGTCCCCTCACGTCCCGGGAGCGCAGGGCCGGTGTCACCCCCCGCAGGGGCCGGGGCCGGCCCGGAGCCACAGCCGAGCCTCGCCGCTCGCCCCAAGCGCCGCTCCTGCGCGGCCTGACGGGAGGGGATCTTTATTGCATTTTAATTAAAGCCACCGTTAATCGCGGCACCGGGCGGCGACCCCCCCACACACTGCCAACCACCGCCCGGCGGCGACNCGGGCGGCGCCCCGCCCCCGCCACAGGCCCCGCAGGGAAGGAGAGCCGGGCCCAAGGGCAGCGGCCCACGGCTCGCCCCGGCTTACGGGACAGGCTGGGCCCGCTCCGGGCCCCCGGGCCCCCGCGCCGCGCTGCCGCCTCCCGCAGCCCCGGCGGGGCCTCACCT
>VYZW01031697.1:6745-34226 GCA_013401315.1 Balaeniceps rex
CATCTTCGAATCTTTAACTAAGTTGCTGTTTTGATTAATTTTGTCTAATCACTTTGTTAATGACTGATGATTGAGTGCTATTAAAATATCACAATCAAATCCTGCGATTTGTCACAAGTAAATTCTAAACTGCTACTAAATCAAACTCTGTAAAGTCACTCATTCACAACAAATTAACATAGTCAGCAGGATTCACAAATCTGCATTCGTGACACACATGTGCCGCAGGTTCAACAGCCCGATTCCAAAAGAAACTTCTCCCTAGCAAGTCCCTCACTACAGCACAGAATCTAGGCCAATAGGAAGCCCAACATTTCATATTTCTCTGTTAGTTCAGCCCTGCAGATAAGCTTAAATCTCCCTGTTTGTGAAGGCTGTTGATGGTCATCTTACAAAAAGGAAAAAATTCCCATCCATGTCTTGAAAACTTCTCTCCAAGGTAGCTCAAGAGAGGCCTGAGATACACTCAGAGAAGGAGGTACTGTAGACAAGGTAGGGCAATAGGAGCTGGTGAAAACAATAACTAAATATATCATAAACCTACTTTTTTGGGGGGCAACTCAGCATTAATCTCCTGTAAGAGAAGTGATCTCAGAGTAAATGTTGCTCACTAAATACCACCATCAACCTTGGACCAACATCTTTTACTGATAGTACCCTTGAACAAAATCAATATTTGTTTGATAAATAGTGTATATTTATATCATTTTGGAAAGATAGATTTAACAGCTGTGCTGGGATTGCTAGCTCTATAATCCATATTTGTTGCTATTCATAGGGGAGATACCCAATATCTTGGTTGAGGGCAGAAATTAACTCTGCGTCTGATGACAATGTCCTTCTTTTATTATTTGTTTCTTTAGATCATAGAATCATAGAATGGTTTGGGTTGGAAGGGACATTTAAAGGTCATCTAGTCCAACCCCCCTGCAATGAGCAGAGACATCTTCAACTGGATCAGGTTGCTCAGAGCCCCGTCCAACCTGACCTTGAATGTTTCCAGGGATGGGGCATCTACAACCTCTCTGGGCAACCTGTTCCAGTGCCTCACCACCCTCATCGCAAAAAGTTTCTTCCTTATATCTAGTCTGAATCTACCCTCTTTTAGTTTAAAACCACTACCCCTTGTCCTATCGCTACAGGCCCTACTAAAATGTCTGTCCCCGTCTTTCTTATAAGCCCCCTTGAAGTACTGAAAGGCTGCAATAAGGTCTCCCCGCAGCCTTCTCTTCTCCAGGCTGAACAACCCCAACACTCTCAGCCTGTCCTCATAGGAGAGGTGTTCCATCCTTCTGATCACTTTTGTGGCCCTCCTCTGGACGTGCTCCAACAGCTCTGTGTCTTTCCTGTGCTGAGGACTCCAGAGCTGGATGCAGTACTCCAGGTGGGGTCTTACCAGAGCAGAGTAGAGGGGCAGAATCACCTCCCTTGACCTGCTGGCCACCCTTCTTTTGATGCAGCCCAGGATACAGTTGTCCGCCTGGGCTGCAAGCACACATTGCTGGCTCATGTCCAGCTTTTCTTCCACCAGTATCCCCAAGTCCTTCTCCGCAGGGCTGCTCTCAATTCCTTCATCCCCCAGACCGTACTGATAACAGGGGTTGCCCCGACCCAGGTGCATGACTTTGCTCTTGGCCTTGTTGAATCTCATGAGGTTCACAAGGGCCTGCTTCTCAAGCTTGTCCAGGTCCCTCTGAATGTCATCTCCTTCCTCAGGAGTGCCAACCGCACCACTCAGCTTGGTGTCATCTGCAAATTTGCTGAAGGTGCATTCAATCCCACTTTAGGTGTTGAGCTTACTCAATTTTACTTTCAGCTTCAAAACGTATTCAACTTACTTTGCAAAGGCAAGAATGACAAGCACACGTGATAGGCAAAACATCTGAAAGGTTCACTTCTAAACTCAGTGGGAAATTAATCTGCTTATTTCAAGGAGGGCATCAGGTAGAACCTCCTCCTCTTCCACAGTATATCACTGCCCATGTGCCTCACAAGAGGCTATCATCTGCTTTGCAAGTGAGGGACATTACCTGGTGCTTTAGATAGAGAAAATGGAGAAAAGCTGATAGCCTGATACTAGACCAACCAGCTATGGCTGCTGTAACCAATAAAGACCATGCTAGATGTCCCATTCTAGACACAATGGTTCTAGATTTCACAGTAACACTAAGGGACAAAACCCAGACTAATTCCTTGGAGCAGAGCATGAACTGTCAGATTAGAAAGCTTTTCTTCAGCATGGCACAAAGATAGCATTTCACACTACCAAGCAGGATTGGAGGGGTCTGGTCCTAAATCATTAATGAGGTTTATTTGGCCCTTTTCTCCATTTCCTTCCTCCAAATTTCAAATCATCAATCTCCCAGCAGAGGCAAGAAAAATGGAAAGGTGGGCAAGATTTGCCAGAGGAAGGCAGAATCACCCTGGGTATACCTCATTTCTTCTTATTCCCAACCCACTTTTCCACTGTTGGCTTAAATCTTGGATTATGTACTTCTGCCAGAGCAATGTCAAACTGCTGTAGGAGACCCCAAGCAGGCACTGCATTTTCAAAAATAAAGCTCTCCATAAACTACCAGAGGTCAGTGACACAGCCGGTGAATTCTTACCAATAATTGCTGTCGGAGAAATCAGACAGACCTACCCTCAGAGCTTCCAACATACAGTGTAAATTGCCCTACAAAAAGAGTACTTTTGCTTTCTTAAAAAAAAAAAATCAAAATAAAAAAACAACAAAAAACCCCCAACAAAACCTAAAAAGATCAGAGCACAAATTAAGGCCACAAAGTAGGATAAAACCACATGTTTTTCAAGCAAAAGTTGGAAACCTATTGTTCTGTTTTAATCCCTTGTTAAAAATCCAACCAGGTGTCTTTATGTAATTGTCAATGATGGGATATCAGTCTGCAGTACCTACAGTACAAAAATAGTTAAGTCGCAAAAATTGCGTCATTTTAGCCTTATGCTTTAAGATGATTTTGCCACAGATTTAGGGTTAAATCTAGTCAATGGGCAATCCATGTAGAGAGGATACAGTAAAGAATATTATAAGCAGCCATTACAATTAGCTAAATCATCCATCTAGAATATTATTAGTGTTATGAAGTCCAAATGAATCAAGACTTGAACCTGTAAGAGAGTGTCCCAGCAAAGGGTGATAGTAGGTATAAAGCAAACCTTTGCACTATACAACAAATTCGATGTTAAATTTCTAACTGTTCAGAAAAGAAACACTTCCTGAAGGCTCACTGTTCTGAGTGATTACAGAAGACCACAAAGAGGGGATTTATTTGATCATTTACTGAGTACATGAGATTTAGGAGTGAAAAATTTCTCTGCAAATGTGTAGGACAGGCAGAGGAGTTTGAGATGTGGGGGGAGGGTGTGTGTTTGTAAACAACAGTATTTCTCCATTTAGCTCCAGTTGGAAGATGGGACAAAGCTACTGGAAGTTGAAACTACCGGAAGACCCAGATTTAACCATTTCTCAAAGTAATCCACGCATTCAAAGTGGTATCCATGGGAAATAATGTGTTTCAGAAACACTGGTTTCTGTATTTTTGGCTTCCTCTCAGTTTCAGTGAAATAAATCAAAAGCAAAAAAGCACACAGTTGCTACATTTCAAACCACAAGCAGCACCATATGGAGTGGCACATGCTAAGGCAATACCACAAGCCAAGATACAGTGGATAAGAGCTGAAAGCATCATCATCCGCACAGTATAGGCACATGAGAGCATAGGCACATCAATTGAGATGGACTGGTCATTAGCCAAGAAAAAAAGGCAGTTATTTATGGATTTTAAGCTGAACACAAGTTCCCAAATAAGTCTGATGTCAGAAATACTATCTAGTACTTCAGTCAAATAAATAGACAAAATTGAGGGCATACAATGTTTAGCCATTTTTCTCCCCAAGAATTAAGTCTGGAATTCAGTGTACAGATAGCCAGACAGAGATAGAAAGAGAAATTTCAGAAGAGGAGAACAATTCATCGATTAGGCTGATAAACCATATAGTTAACAATTACTAACCAATAACAATATTCTGAACTGCAACAAGATTGCATTCAAAGAGAGGTAGCAGACTAGAACTGAGGAATTGGAAGATGTCATTCAGGAAAACCAGAAATTCATAGGAAGGAATAGAAGGGCTGTAGAAACCCAACCACCTCATGATTTATATCATGCTGACACACTCTTGATGCAACTTTATGTAATACAAAAGTCTAACAAATAGGAAATATTCCACATGACTTTGCTTAAGTATGTATAGATGTAAGCAGTAAATGAATATGTAATGAAGATACAATTCTGCTATCCACAGGCTAAAAAACCATTTGAAAAGGCTGGCTGTATTACTAGAGTTTTGCCAGAAGGCCCTCAAAACACAAAGAAGATATCTGTACTCCTAGCAAACCCCTAAACTGGTAATATGCTATTTCCTCCAAACACCACTTGCAGTGTGTTCTGCAGGATGCATATGCAGCTACAGCTTCTGATGGCATGGAAGCAAAAAGGGTGAAACAAACCATATGAGAGGCAGAGGAAGGGCATGCCCAGTTGAAGATAAATTATCAAAGCTCCTGCCAAATCACTTCCAGAAAGTGACCATGGTTATTCAAATGAGGTGGTTGGATCAGCATATTTCTTGCTTCTGTTAGCAACTTACAAAAAGAGGTTTTTGTGCCAAAAGGATTTTATTTTTAACTACATGGAGACAGTGCAATTCTACTGCTTTATGTAAAAGATCAGCAAAAGTCACATAGGAACTGAAAGAAAATCAAATAGAAGAGGTGAGAAAAAGGAACAATGACACCATGAAATTGGTGCATTTGTCAAAGTACAAACCAAGTGGACAAAAACTTCCTGTGAAAATAGTGAAGGAACGGCTACCCTGACACAAAGTAGGTTTAGAGCTGGTTTATAGTGGCTAGAAAAACTACAGATATGACTATACTAGATTAGTATTCTCCCTTCTCTAAGATAGCCTTAATGGGAGATACTGCAGTTAGACAGAAGCCTTTGCTCACTTAATACATCTAGTGAAAATGCATTTCACAGTGACTCTCATTTGATGAGCAGTTTATTGGGCACTTAGCAGTAAAGTACAGATCAGACATGCCACAGCTAGACCTCATCATCCTTAACGCATAAGACAGGCAGAAAATGTTTTCAAAAAAATAATGAAGTGTATAGATTTAAAAGAGCTACAGATTTTGCTATACCCTGTTGAATTCCGGAGTGGCACTATTGAAGGATTTGCTGACTTTTCTTTTTTGCAGAAAACCAGAAACTTTAAATGATTCAATGCCATAAGATCTGCTTTCATGTTCGTAAACTAAGCCTGCATCTAACAACAAGAAACAAAAATAACAGAGATATCACAAAAGAAACCACACTGTCACAATGGGAAACTTTCCTTGGACAACCAGATGTGCTCTATGAATAAGTAGGTGATATCTTCACAGAAAGAAGACTGGAGATGGCAAGTTGACTGTTTCTCAAAGAAGATCCAAGAAGTATGGCAATGAAACAGGTGAATCTCAGAACAGGGGACACCCAGAATAAAGTTACCAAACCTCCATGACTTGACACATGCAGGTCTGTACAGCAAAGCAGTGCATCTCGGAGACTGACAGCGGGATATCTATAAGCATTTAATATTCTGTAGTAGCTTCATTAGCTTGGATTGTCAACATCTATAGTTATATTTGGGGAAGAAAGCTGCATGCTCATTACCTTCGTGTGGTTCTCTCAAGTACCTGCACAATCAGTTACGTGCCGCAGTGGCTCATGTGACCGTGCCTGAACAACAGACCGCCTCCAACAGGTTCCTCAGCTCTGCGCGATTACTGGAAAAGAGAACGGATGTGAAAAGAAAACAAGAGGAGAGCATGCAAAAGCAACCCTCACACCTTCTTCCCCCAGTCCTTCAACTTTCATAGTTTTTCTCGATACATCAAGCAATTTCATGACACATACAAAACTGTTTGCAACACCAGTGTTCTTGAGAAGGACCAGATAAAGTGCCAGGAGAAGGGGGAAGAGGAGAGCATAAAGGAAAGCCTACACAGCCTCAGAACTTACACAAAGCATATGTGCTGAGCAGCAACTGGACATCTGAAAATCAACTAAAAATCCCTATACCAAAAAGGTTTTAAATAGGTACAGCATAAGAAAATGAAATAAAAGCATTTGAAAAATAGATCTCTTGCCATCTTTCCTCTGCAGGGCACACCCTTTATCTCAGGCTTACTTTCAGTGGTTTGTTTAGTTGCAACAGCCTCCACACAGGCACTGTAATATTTAGAAAAAAATATTTCTTCCCACTTCCTCTGGACTTGACTGGATTTGTATTTCTTGAGGAACACCCCCCTGCTGTATGCTTCTATCTTGAAAATGCCAGGGCACCCAGGTATTAAATAGTTCTCTCTCAAAACGACTCCAAGGTTGCTCTCAAACTACTCCAAGTTTTCCACAATCCTTTAGGCAATTCTGCCTAGTCCAGCACACTGTCACAAGGCAGCAGGAAGCAGATGTCTCTGCTGCCCCACGACACTTTTCACAGAGCATAACATACAGTTCACTGCTTATAAAGTATTGGTAAAGAGATATAATCTGTCACCACTTTTTTAAAGCTGGGAAACAGCTAGATCCTAAAGTATCAGGATCTGGTCAATGAATGGTTAAGCCTTTTTAAAAAAGTAGATGGAATTACTGTGAGGAACCTTCTCAGTGTGCATGGATGACTGAAGCATGGAAGCCCAAACCATTTTTGGTCAACTTGCTGTTTGCAAAGCCATCATTAACAAAACATATTGTCTGTTATGTTAACATAATGCAAACAGTACCTACTGCAGAAGGCTTCTACCCTTACAGCCTAAATCATTATATATTCAACTAGTCTTTATTGTAAATGTTACTGAAAGCTTTGCACTAAAAAAATTCTCATTGCATTCCAGATACTACTCCAGATCATCATCTGGTCAGATTTCTGTTCTCTGGGGTAATGAGTAACAATTGAAAGAAATGAAAAAAATAGATGGGTTATGTACACTGATTTTGAACCATTTTTGCCACAGAGTTTCACTTACTGTTTCCAGAAGGACTAGTAGAGTCCGCTGTGCTACAAAACTATTTTTTCTGGTCCACTGTAACTATTTGACCATCAGGGGAGATCTAAGCAGAAATAGGCCTACACACTTAAATGCAGTCATCTGGGTGGCATGATCACAATTTGACTTGTTCTGATATTTTCGGGCTGGGAAAAAAAAAAATCAATTTCCCTTCATGCCAGAGCACCAGAGTTATTTTACATTATTTCACCTCGAATGCTATTCCTAACCTTCACAGGCTAAAGAGGGAGGCTTCTGTGTTCTTTGAGTTTCAAATAGTTACTGGGTTTAGTTTTCAGTACCTCAGAAGTATTCTGTTTAAAACTTGTAAGTGGAAACGGATGGTATCATTTTTCTCCTCTCCTTTTCACGTCCTCAACAGATCTGAAACCTGCCGACGACAGCACACCTGTCCATAGCAGCTAACAGCCCAACAGATAAGACACTTTTCACGGAGCTGGTGTCCATATCCACCAGACTTCTTTTGTCTCCCTTTCACCCAAGGTAGCCAAGACACCCCCATGTTTTATTGCTTTCCTCCTCTTTTTTTACAGTGTGCAGTCATTTCCATCCAAAAGGGCTCAGACAAGAACATGGAAGTAAATATTCCTTTTTTCAAGTGAAGGGGGTGACTTGCCCATATCCAGGGCCCCATTAGTGACCATGCTGATAAACCTGCTTAGAGTCACATGCATACTTTGCTACTGTGCCCAAGCAGTGCCCACGCTCAAACCAGGCCCTGGGCACGACTGAAGACAGACGTGTTATGTTGAGTCCCAATCCTGCTCTCCCAGGAATCTGCGTGAACTTTGCCAATTACTTCAATGGGAGCAAGAAAAATGCTTTTGTGAATAAATGGGGGAAGGAAATCAATTCTGTTCTAAGCTGAATCCATAGGCCCTTTTGTACTTTAGATGGCCCTCTTTGGAGGAATGGCAACAAAGCTGCCGAGAGTTTGAAACCCCAGTGAACAAGTCCCTCTGGGCTCACTAAGAAAAGCTCACATATTCACTGCCACTCACGTGTTAGGCTCAGGATAAAAAAAGCATACCAGAACACTGCCAATAGTTATCTATTTATATTTGGAAATTCAATAGTTTTATATGAACACAAGACCATTGAGGGGGAAAGTTTGCAAATCCAACATGAAGACACTTGTTCTATTAAGCATAGAGAAATATTTAATTTCTCTTACCACTTATTCATATTTCTCCTTTTGATTTACTTTAATTAAGCTCTCTTTAGGCTCACAAGTCTGAAGGGAAGGGGGTTTCTCCCTCCCCTTCTTTGTAGTGGGAATAGAAATTGCTCTCCAGGAAGGTTTTTCCAAATGCTCACAGCTTTGCTCTTTACTTAAATAAAAGGCCTTTGAAAGACAGCAGTGTAGGATGGTTCACCATAGATTTGAGATTTTTCTAACATCATTCCTACAGTGTTCCAATTTGGAGGGTTTTTCAGTCAAAACCTCAGCTGCTATTTTCATCCAGCCATAGATGTCAAGATAAGGGGAATACACTTTGGAACTTGATACTGGAGTCATGCACATCATCAAGGATGTAAAGGGGGGGGGTCATCTCATCCTCACTTTGTTGTTAACAGAGACTGTCACAGCACCTGCTGAATTTCTCTTTATACGTATTTTTAAATTCCAGGGCAAGATCTTGTTTCACTCTTTAACTTAATGTCACGCTCTCTGCTTCTAAATTTATTTTTAAGCTTAAGTTGTTCAAAGGGCACTTTCGGTGATATGGAATGGAAGCTGAATAAGTGTTGCTCAATAAAGTGATATATTCCCTAAAACTGTTTCCAGCAGGTATTATAAAACCTCAGCAAGCAAACTCTCAGGAGGCATAACTAGGTAATGCATCAACAAAGACACATAAAAACAAGAGGCATCTGGGCTATTATTAAGAAATGAAGCAAAAGCCCTTAAAAGTATAGGGTGTGAGTTAGAGGAAAAAAGCAATTTGGTTAAATAAAAAGAATACCAGCATCTGCATCTAAAGTGGAAAGCAAGCACAGCCATTAAAAAAAGAAAACCCCTATTCCTCTTTGTACAACAGTCTTCTCTCTCCTAGCTGCATTCAGAACACAGAGCAAAGTCTATGCCTGAAGGGCTCTTCAAAGCAGAAATTTTCAGACATAGTTCCATCTTCATGAAACCAGCAAGAGTTCTGGGGTCTGGGCACCTCTGAAAGAGGCGGTGTGAGCTCTAAAGCTATATTGATATCCACATGGGGGCACAGTTGTACTTGTGTGAAGTCCCATTGAACTGAATGGTTCAATAGCCCTTCCTCAAATCTTGTAAACAACAGCAGGGCCTTTACTTAGTTTCCTTAGTACAGAATTTGGCACTCATCTTTGTCTTATTTTAGAATTTCTAACCAAGTTCTTATTCCCACCATTAACAAGCTTCATTTTTCCGCTAAGCTGGTCCTATATCTACAGTATCATGGAATACAGCAGGAAACTATGAATTGAGAGACTAGCTGCTTCAATTTGTGTTTTCAGTGTATTAAAAGAAAATTAGAAGTAAGGCTTACGAGTCTCCAATGAAGATCATTTTTGTGGAGGTGTAAAGGGTCCAACATCAGCAAATCTATGACCATTTAAATATTACTCTTTTTAAATTTTTTTTTAATAGTCATGCAAAAGTAACATTCATTTGACTTGAACTGTGCAAATGTGTTGGAAGTTCATGTAATCATTTTGTGCTCAGAACGCTAAATTCATGTCTGGGCACTTCAGTACTAAAAAAACCAAGCAAGCTAATTGGAAAGAATTACAACCATGCAGATCCAGAACCTAATTCTATAAATAATTTCTCTGTCCTATTGTGTTCCACATCCAAGTCAAGCAAAAACATAAAAATTCAGTCACAAAGCAACAAAAGGTAGAGAGAAAGACCTAGGTATTTTACAGAAAGCACGAGAGAGCAAGAACATAATTAGTGTTTGCATTGGAGTTCTTTTGGACCAACTTTGTTGTAATATAATCAAAAGCAGGGCTTGACCCTCAGCCTCCTAGTTATGGTAACACCATGCCCATTTAGGTTCCTTCAAACCCTTTGGTATAACAGCTTCCTGAAATTCAACAGCCAAACATCCTACATCTCTCCTTAGCCCACAGTGTAGGCACCATCAGATGAAGCACCTGCTCTTTGCTTCTCAGTCTCATTCAGAGATAAGAACAGAGGCTGTCTTGCACTTAGTGAAGGCTCCCATGGTCAGACACAATCCGCACAACACACTCATCTGGCACTTGACCCAGGGTCACAGCAGAGCAAGTACCCTCTTTTGACTGATTTCACCTGTCATATGGAAAAGGATCTGTTCAGCCTTTTACAGCAAGCTAATGCCTTAAAGACAACACCAGGTAGACACGCTTCAAAGAGCATTCAGCTACCTTTTACCCCAATCTACAAGTCAGTTTTTTTGCATTTCATCTTTCACTGCCTGTGATTTTTTTTCCTTCTTAGTTAATGGCTTTACCTGTCTCAGGTTAACAAAATTTACACTCACACCCAAAGCCCAGAAGACTATATATATGGCTTTTCCAATCCCAGGCTAGGAGCAATACCAGGTTTGCAGCTCTTATTGTGACTAATTCATACAAGGAAAGATAAGGGAACAAGGCCCATCTTTTTTCACCAACCACAAGACCTACATTAAACTGCTTCGAATTAGCCTCTTTTCCTTCTCCAGAGCTCAGCTCTTTATTTCATAGTCTTACTTACCTATATTCTTGTTTCTTTCCTGACTTTCCTTTTCTTTCCTACGGTCATAGTTGTAGTCTTTTAAAACTGCTGCTTTTAGTGTGCGGCAAGAGATGGGAGAGTAATTAGGGGCTCCCTTAAGCGTTTACATTCTTTAGGTGCATGGAATATATACCCATGCCTCACCATAACCCAGACCATAGGCAGTTACTGATCACAGTATTGTCTCAATGTTAAACTGCAGAATAGTGGTACTATTCCAGTCTATAGATTATACATCTCTGTCTATTAACCTGACATAAAGTTGTTTTTCTTACTTTGCAATTGTTGTTTTTCTTACTTTGCAATTTAGGAAAGGGGCAGGTTTTTATAGGGTACATGTGGTGAAAATTTGTGAGGCAATAAGTATTCGGTGAAAAAAAAAAAAAAAGCAGGGGGGGCTAGGAGGAACAGAGGGTTACATTTTTTTAAAAATCATACACCCAGGGAAAGGACATACCTACTGATATAAGAAAGACCAAAACATCCAATTTCTATTTGTCTACAATAATCTTAATTTCATGCAGAGTGATTTAACATGTTTATTTCCAGTCAAGACAAAAACTATCAGAAGGGGTGTTACCAAAACAGATACACATTAGAAACATTTTAAAATAGTTTTTTTAAGAGGCTCATAAGGGCCCCATCTAGTTTCCTCTGAAACCATTAGGATCCTTCCCATAGATTTTTTAGATAGGACATTAGGAAAGACCTTCCCTTGAGGAAAAAAAAAAAAAAGTTTTTCCACCAATTTATGACTCCTACAATTATGCAAGTGGAAACAAAATTTTGCTGCCAGCACTTGTTCTGCCATAACTCATATCATACAGCAATAATAGCAAGAAACTACCAAACACTGAGTAAACTGGTTTTCACATTTTAAGGGCAGCATTTACTGTACATGCACACATTACATTTTAGGAAGAAAAGTATTATTTATTTGTCAGTCTTTTTAAATTCAACTGGAGACTTGATTTACCCTGTGCCCCAAAAAAACCACCAAGTCTTGTCTCCACACTTACACAGCACCCACACCATCACTGATGCTAACAGCAGTCCTGCCAATACCCCAGCCTTTGCTTGTTTTGAGGAAAGACAGTGGGGAGGGTGTCACAAAATCAGCAGCTGAGCACCTGCAATTGCTTGACTGCACTCAGTGGTGGACCCTGACGTGAGCTGGGAGAGGAGTCATTTGGTCAGCTTCTGACCCCACTAAGGCAGCAAGGGCTGGGGGTGAGCTCGGTGAGAGCATGGTTGGCCTTTATCCCCCATCCCACCTCTGAAATACTCTGCTGCAAGCCCTTGTCCATACATTCCTAGCTGCTGCAGTTCCCCCTCTGCCTGCTGCAAGCCCTGCTCAGCCAGCTCTGCCTGCTTTCCTGCCTGCTGTTGCCTTCAGCTGTGGTGCCCTGCCATAGGAAGGCACTGGCCTGGGTCTGCACAGAGCAGCATGCGTTAAACAGGGTATTAATATCATCGCCTTCAGGCAATTTATTTGCATTTCAGTGTTAGAACCAGATAACTATCAGCTGATGTGGCAGTGTCTCCACAAATACTTACTTATTTCAAACTGAAACTTTGTCAGTAGTTTCGATTATCACACATGTTTTCGGGTTCTGTGAATTTTTTAGATTAATAATGACATTGGTATAGGTATATATATTCCCTATCACAGCCAGAAACATGCTAGCAGTAGTAATTTAAAATTTAAAAAAAAAAAAAAGCACAACAAAACACAAATAGGGAGCTACTGAAATTGGTTATGTATAAAATGTTGACAACAGGAAAAAAATGAAAAATAGAATTCCTCCCCTTCTTAAATTTAACCATTACCTTTATCAAGAGAAAAGTAAAGTGTTTCAGACAGATGTGTGACATTAAGACTGACATGATCTTAAAATTTACTAAAATTTTAGAAAATTGATCGCATACTGTTATAATGCATCATGGTGATGGTTGAACTTATTACAAAGAGAGAAAACAAAACCAAAAAATGCACAAAATTTCCCAGAAAACTCATACCATATTCTCCTCCCTTTGTCTTATTCTTTTCTCCCACAACTACAACTCTACATTCAGAATGAGTGTAGCTATAATAGCACTATATAAAACCATGCCATTGTGCTGTATAATCTTTTTAAAAATTATTTTTTTCCATCAACAGATTGTAAGATAAATTTCATACATCATTTTCTTAATCTAAGTGATGTCTTGGTCCACAAAGAAATCAATTAAGTAGAACAAAAGAGATACATATTCTTCAATACTCAATTTTCTTCATAATAAGGAAAATACTTTTATTATGCACAGAGGACTGTTACTTACACCTAAACATGGTAAACTTTCATGTTCTGTTGTATGTATGTATCTCAAGACACCTAGAAGGGAGCCTGTAATTGCCTGCATATGCCCTAACCTAATATAATTTTTTTTGATTGAAACATAAGAGAAAAAAATCTTACTTTTAAATTGAAAATCTTTGAAGCTCAAAATGGACTGGCATACACTCTTTTGAAAGCATTTAAGTAGACTGTACATTTGGCTCAGCTTTTCTTTCCCTTTTTTTTTTTTTGCTTTATGGGCTTGTCTGCACAAGAAGGGGTAATGGGGAGGTGTATCATTCAGAGTGAGCTGCAGCTCAGTAACTGCTGCATATTTAATGTTAGGCTGCAGCCATGGCCACACAGCCAGCTGGCTCACATCTACAGTGCAAATAATTGCTTCCATATTTGTGGGGATTTTCTTGATATTAAGCATTACATGACCATACTCCACGTTTCTTTTCCCCTTACCAGCCCATTAGCACTGCAGAATTTCACCTGCTGTATACTGCTAACCACAGCAACAAACAAACAAAACACATATTTACCAGTTCCCCTGATTCTTCCCTTGCCATGCCATAATCCATCTCCTCCTCTCGCACTGACAGTATCCCTACCCAGACCAGCCACCCAAGTGGAACCAGTGCTGCGTGCCACATTTGTGGTTACCAACACAAGGGCATCTGGAGGTATATATGGTACTTTGCCAGGGCCCAGGGCAGCTGCAGAACGCCAGCCTGCTGAAGCCAAGCCAGAGCCTGGTCAAAGAGCAGTGACCGACCCATCTGCAGCCACAACAAGGGGACAAGGCACAAATACACGTGGAGGAAGGTTACTTGGGATAACTTCTTCCTAAGCCACTGCCCAAAATTCAGGGCCGGCTGCAGATGGCCAGCTAAGCTGCTCTGCTTGGCAACATTTGGCGAAACACAAAGACTCATCCATCAGCCAGAGTAGTAGAAGTTAGGAAAGATCAGGAGATGTCAGCATGGGACATCTGAAGTGAGAGCATCATTGTTGTCCATGGTAGTAGACAGGTGAGAAAATCTGGCCTTTATTAATTAAACAAAAGAGGGTTGAATTCATCCTGTCAATATGGGCCTTTCCAGATCAACCAGTAGGTTAGAAAATGTGTGAGTTGAGAGGATGGAGGACAGCTGTACCAAGAACATGATTATAGATATCGTTAGCTGCTTTGGTGTAATTTAGGAATCACTTTTTGTGCAGACTCATTGGTAGTCTCCTAGAGATTGATATGCCTTATCATCTATGCTGACAAGACCTTCTTAAAGGAAACACATCTCTTATCAATGGATCTGCCCCCATCATACTCATAGGCTAATGATTATTAACAACTAGGATGGCATTTTGGGGTAAATGCAGCCACATGCTTTTGAATGAGCAAGGGATTACTTGTGCTTTTGCTCTCCTGCTGTTCCTGAAGTTCTGGGAAGAACCTGTTCTAAATCTGCAGGATAATCTTTTCCATGAGGTTTGTTTTGAGAGCATGGCAAAGGTATGGATATTATGTTCGTTATTCTGGGGGAAGTTACCTATCAGATGCTATCCTGACTGATAATGACTTTTATTGGACAACTGGATATTCAACAGAATGGCTTAACCGTCAGCAAAACAATTACTTTTGGCTGAAGGAAATGAAGCTGATGCTCTTTCACAACTAGGTTAGTGCTTGCTAAGCAATGTCTCCACCTGGTATTTTAAGTGCATGTTATATATTACCTAACACCTGTGGAAGCATGAGAAAGCAGCTCTCTGGTGGCTGGAAGGCATGGCTTCAGTCAGGTTTACAAAGAGAGAAGCAGACATCCTTCTCCAAAATGATAGTTACTAGGGATGCATCTAGCTCTTACTAGATTCTTGTTTTACTTGCTAGATAAACGCTTGTCTTTTAAATTAAAGAATCCAATTTCTGGTGGTATGTGTTTTTTCTTGTACCTTGTATAATTTTTCATGTATATTTCACGGACAGTCTATGCAACACAACATGAATATTTGAAGGTTTTTTTTCAGAATGCCAAGGAAAGTTCTTTCCTAGAGTTTTGGGTAAGAATATTTTCTTATTACTCCTTTTTTAAAGCTTTGTTCACTGAACAAGGAGGAAAATTAAGTATGAGTTGACATACAGGACAGGATTAGCAACTGTACTGCACAGAAGTCCTACTATGAAAATACTATGATCTAAAAATGAAATGATGCTTTGTTTTTTCAAAAGTGTAAAGTGCCTAACTAATGTTATTATTGAAATGAAAAATATACAAAAGTACATATGCATAACCCAAAAATGAAATAAAAACTGTGCAAGAGCGCAGTGTGACAATTTATTCACTCAAAAAAATCTGTGTAAAATAGGAAAGCTTTAGTGTACAGGCACACAATGTCACAGTCTCCTGTACCTTCTCAGCCTGTGGCAAAAGGCACAGCTGGGTTGGAGGACTGAAACAAGATTCTTGGGCCGCTGCTTTTGATGTTCTTCACAATATCACTAACAGTGGCACAGGACAGTTTGGGCTTAGGAAATGGTAGTCTCCCTGAAAAGAGCTCCTTAGGCTGGCCAGGGCCAGAGGAGGAATTATGTACAGCTGCTATCCCATGCCAAAGAGGCATGAGGAAGAGGAGGAAGAGATGTGATAGAGCACTTCTTTCTAAAAAAGTGTCTACCCACTCTACCTGTCCCACTATCATGGCACACCCCAGGTTCAAGTAGGCAAGCTCTATAGCAAGTGAGACTCTCATATGCACAAGCAGTCCTGTCCCATGTCCACATAAGGGACATGGTCTGTTGTGTTCCCACAGTTTTTCCTCCTTCCCATGGAGATAGGTGGACAGAAACTTTGCTGCTGGCTTCTCAGCCCTTTCATTTCTCAACTTGAAGAAATCCTGTTAACTCCTGGTCTTCCTTCTCTCTGACTTCTGGGAACTGGTCAAATATTGCTCATTTCTTCTTCTCGCTCAAATCTTGCCCAGTCAGATGCAGATCTCATGGAAGATAGCTCAACAATAAGCAGCAGTGATCCATTGCTTCATTTTCAGAGAGGCAAAACCATCATCTTGTCACTGTGTTGGGAGATTATGGAGGAGTCTTCAGAGCAGGCATTTAAACCCAAGCTAGCCTGCTGTCCTTGTCCTACACCCTCGCACTGTGCAACGCAGATGCCTGAAGGTAGGTGAGATGGATCCCACCCACTCTGTCTCATTTCCAGCATGCCTGAGGGTCCACTGCCCTTGACTCTCTTTATGCACCCAGCAAGTCTGAGAAAATAGTGACTGGCTCTTACACAGATAACGGATGTGTTGATACGTGGCTGTTCAGCACTGGGTTGTGGGAGAAGCAGGACCAATTATCAGACCAATTGTCAGTTATATCTGCACTTCTGCAATTTCAGTTATATCTTCTTCTGCATTTCAGCAGAAGAAATGAGAACAGAGAACAGATAAAGTTTCTTTAGGAAGACTAGAGTGAACTCAGCACTGTATATATTATGTCATTCACCAGAATGTTGACATTTGGCATAAGTGGAAAGGCAAAACTCCCTGTTGTGGGATGGGTGACAAGGCATCTATGCTTGACGCAGTTTGGCTTTAATAAATTGCTTTCCCTATCTTTCCATTTTACACCCCCCGCAGATATGCACAAAGTTCACTGTGAAATAAATGGATTTTTGAAATGATTGCTCACAATGTCTTCATACTGGCATGTATTCTCATGGAATTATTCCACAAAATATTTTTTTTCTTCCTTAGAGTTCATTGCTTAAGAGCAATACTAAGTTTTGTTTAAGGACAAAAATTAAATACCTTTGTACAGCTGTAATGATCTAATCTACATGTGATTAAATGCTCCAGGAAATACCTTGCGTGTTGCCTCACTGATACTTTGAAAAGCACTTCATAACATGCTATAATATTTGAAGTCCCAAAAAAAGGGGTTTTAGAAACCTGTTTCTTTTCAACCCTCCCAAGCTCCTATTGTCTGCTCAGGTTTTTGTTGCAAGAGGCTCTCCTTCCTCACTGCTCCTCCCTCTCAGATGGGATGTGATGCAGGCCATCTGCAGCCAACTTGCTGCTCTTCTATGAACTGTAGCCCAGCACTGGTGTCACAGGACCAAACACTGCCCGGCTCTTCTTACTACTGGAAACAAACACAGACCATAGTATAGATACAGGGGAGGGCTGCTTCTTTGCATCCTTGCAAGCTGAATTCTCAGACTCTTGCTTTTCATCTGAAGCTAATGGACAACCTGAGCGCGATGGCCAGCATAGGGGTCACATATACATATAGGCACCTGCCCACATTTACACACATGTAACATGTTTCTGCTGTAGAGTTTCCTGAATCCTTATCTCACCAGAAATAGGATAGGCTAAGGAAATTCAAGGGTCCCAACAGGCTGATTTTACTGTCCCTCCATCTGAGTCTAGCTGAAAATAGACTGATCCTGGTTCAGCTTAAACAGAAAGAAGATAGAAAAGTAAGAAGGAGAAGGAGACTGACTGTCATAGTGGGAGACAAACCGGTGTGCAGTAACAGTGTAGGGATGCCAAAATACTTGATAGAATAGACCAACTTTGTTCATTATTAACTCTACGCTAACTAATTTACTACACTTTGAAACAGAAGTATGGAACAAACAATATCTTGCCAGATATATGTACTACAAATTGTATCTTGGCAATGCAGCTCACCTCACTATGCTCATTTTGGAAATTTCACTCAGAACCAAGTTCCTTTCCATCCTCGTTTAGATAATCCCTCTGTGTTTCATTGAAGAAATTAAAGAATACCAACAAACCTATGCAAGGAAGAAAGTCCTGACAGTGTCCCGTTAACTTTACAGAAACAGCCTGGTTATCTGTGAAAATGAGTAAAATTTTCCCTTCTGAACAGAAAGAACCTTCCCATTTATTTGTTCAGTAACTGCATGTTAAAATTCCTCACAAAAATGTATGGAAAAAGTTAATCTACTTCTCAAAAGCATTCTTTGCATGTTCCTCCCCCTCACCTTCCACTGCATATGGTAGCCAGTAGTCCTGACATCTCTGCACACAAGCTTTTTACCAAATCCCAGTGTCCCACTAGATTAAACCAAGAACATAAATTCTTTCTTTGTGTTTAAATGTTAAAAATAAAGCATCAGATTTTCAGCTGACATAAATCAGCCTGATTACACTGAAGTCCAAAGAAAGCAAGGAATAACCTAGTGTACCACCAGATCTAGCTCACAGAAGCATATGAACGTTACCCATGCACTTGCTTCAGTGGACTATGCCCATATAGACGCATATCAATACTGAGGCAATTGGGAAAAACATACTTGCTTCAGTAGGCTTTCCATCAGCAAATGCATTAATTTACCTGCTCTTGATTTTAACTTATACTTGCTAAATTTTAATTAAGCTAAAGGCATACTAAAGGAATACTGTAACAAAGCTCATTATAAACAGGTCCAGAAAGACCCTGTTCACCCACTTCTGTTGTTTACAAAGGCAAGCCCCTAAGCATGCCTCAGATAATGCTCCCATGGCTTTTACTCCAAATGACAGTAGATTTCCATACTCAGGATGAAATGCACAGGTCACACCTTTGCGCTGATGTTTCAGGTTGTCTGTAGACCCAGCAGAGCATCAATAAAATTGGTTGGAATGCTTATGCTTTTGTTAAGGACGTGACAGGCATAAACATTTTATGCTTTAATGAGATTATGAAATCTTGAAACCCCAGATCTTACGCTATTTCAGGGCCTGCCCTACTTGGGCCTTAAAGCCTTTGTGTTCAGAGTGCCTCATCCCAAAACCATCGGCGAGCGGCAGAGCAGACTCCCAGGAGTTACCCAGCCCCCTCCTTAGAAGTCAGAGAGGGTCACAGAGATGACTAACCTGTCCTGAGACACATTCAGCAATAAAATGTCCTTAAGACAGCTGTTGCAGTGTTTCACTTTCCTTCCTGATAGAAAGATTATCTAATGTTTAACTTCAAGGTTCCTTACTGAAAATTAAGTCCATTACTTCTTGTCATATCTGTCATGATGATAGGGAACAGATCATTCTTTTCCTCTGTGCATTAGGTATTAACATACTTAAAAGATTAATCTCATGTTTCTCGTCAGACTTCTCTTCTTTAAACCAAACAGTTTCACCCTGCAAACCAAGTAATCCAACTTCTTAATTTTCCTTGTTCTGCTCCAGACTCTCTTCAACTGGTCTTGAAGAGCAGAGCACAAGACTGAACACAGTAATCCAGTTGTGGTTCTTCGTGTTCTGTAAGATGCATATATCTTATAAAACAAAACCTGCTGATACACCCTGGTATATCTTTTCCTGATTTGCAACAGCATAATGATATTTACTTCTTGTTTTTATCCTCAACAAGGTCCCTTTCCACGGTCAAGCTACTTGGCTGTTGCTCTGCCTGCCTTTGCATGGCCAATTATTCCTACATAAACTTTGCACTTTGCAATTGTCCCTACTGAAGTTCATCCTATTTTTTTTCCCCAGGTCATTTCTCCAATTTACCAAATTCATTTTGAGCTCCAAGCCTGCCTTTCACCACTTTGGCAGTCCCTCCTTATCTGGAGCTGGACAGGCAACTGCAGAAATATTCTTGAAACAGCCTTCCATCTTGATAGTGAACTATTGTGGTGGGTTGACCCTGGCTGGATGCCAAGTGCCCACCAAAGCCGCTCTATCACTCCCCTTCTCAACTGGACAGGGGAGAGAAAAATATAACAAAAAAGCATGTGGGTCGAGGTAAGGACAGGGAGATCACTCAGTCATTACCATCACAGACAAAACAGACTCAACTTGGGGAAAATCAGTTTAATTTATTACCAATCAAATCAGAGTAGGGTAATGAGAAATAAAACCCAAATCTTAAAACACCTCCCCCCCACCCCTCCCTTCTTCCCCGGCTCAACTTCACTCTTGATTTTCTCTCCCTCCTCCCCTCCAAGCGGCACAGGGGGACGGGGAATGGGGGTTGCGGTCAGTTCATCACACGTTGTCTCTGCTGCTCCTTCCTCCTCAGGGGGAGGACTTCTCACACTCTTCCCCTGCTCCAGCATGGGGTCCCTCCCATGGGAGACAGTTCTCCATGAACTTCTCCAACATGGGTCCTTTCCACGGGCTGCAGTTCTTCATGAACTCCTCCAGCATGGGTCCCTTCTACAAGGTGCAGTCCTTCAGAAGTGGACTGCTCCAGCATGGGTCCCCCATGGGGTCACAAGTCCTGCCAGCAAACCTGCTCCAGCATGGGCTCCTCTCTCTCCATGGGTCCACAGGTCCTGCCAGGAGCCTGCTCCAGCCTGGGCTTCCCACAGGGTCACAGCCTCCTTCAGGCACATCCACCTGCTCCAGTGTGGGGTCCTCTACAGGCTGCAGGTGGATATCTGTTCCACTGTGGACCTCCGTGGGCTGCAGGGGGACAGCCTGCCTCACCATGGTCTTCACCAGGGGCCGCAGGGGAATCTCTGCTCCGGTGCCTGGAGCAGCTCCTCCCCCTTCTTCTTCACTGACCTTGGTGTCTGCAGAGTTGTTCCTCTCACATATTCTCACTCCTCACTCCAGCTGCGGTTTGTGTCTGTGTGGTTTCCCGCCCCCCCTTCTTAAATATGTTATCCCAGAGGCACTACCACTGTCACTGACTGGCTCGGCCTTGGCCAGCAGTGAGTCCATCTTGTAGCTGACTGGTATTGGCTCTATCGGACATAGGGGAAGCTTCTAGCAGCTTCTCACAGAAGCCACTCCTGTAGCCCCCCTGCTACCAAAACCTTGCTGTGCAAACCCAATACAGCTATGAACTATCATACTATGGCTTCCCAAGTAGTTTGTTTTCACTTTTTAATTTTTTCATCTAGACCCCACTTCCCTAGTTTGTTGTGAGGACATCACATGAAATACTACCAAAACCTTCTTTAAAGTCAGGATACATAGCATCTACTATTACTCTTTCTGTTACAGAAAATAGGCAAATTTCTTCAGAATGAAGAACTCTCTTTACTGTTCTTTGTTTCACTGCCATCTTCTAGGTGCCTGCAAATATTCATTTTAACCATTAAGTGTCAGGTAAAATAGTTTTTCCAATGTTTTTATTCTCTTCCATGGCAATTAAGCTTAGGAAGAGACTTCACCTAATGTTGTGGGTACAGTCAAAGATGAGACTCAACAGTGGGATCTTCCAAATTCTTCTTTTGTTAAAAACATCAGTACGAGCTCCTTAAGGTAACAATTTCTAAAGATGTTAAGGTTAGCTCTTGTCACACATGGTTAAAAAAGTTGAAACTGTATCAGCCAAGCAGGAGAGAAGAGCAATGAGAGCCAAACTTATCCATGTTTTGTAAAGACATCCTCCAGAGGAGAAGAGGTTGTGTAGCACTTCTTATTCCTACCTTTCAGAATTACAGTACTATGGGACAGAAGCTATCCTTGGGCTTGTGGGTGGCTGTTTTCAACTCCTACCTCTGCTTTTCTGTGTGCTTCTGGGAAGTCATTTAACCTTTTTCTGCTGCAGATCTTCTGCCTATATGATGGACATAATGATGGTCACTATCCTTTTTTAATGTGCTTTACCAGCATCAAAGATGAAAAGTGTTAAGTGCTAAGGTGTTATTTATAAATTACTTTCCCTGGGCAAGGGAAAGTGAAGTTTTAGAAAATGGAGTGGTTAAAAAAAAAAGTAGCATCCTATATAACAAAGATAATGTGCATAAAAACCTAAGGAGTTTCAGAGTTCATTGTTCTGCTGATGGAGGAAAATGAAGATGTAAGGTATGCCTTTAACTCCTCTTTCGTTTCACCAGCTGTCCCAAGCAACCTTTAATTGCTCAGAAGAAATAAGCACATAAGGAGAAGTGCATTACTGATTGAAAAAAACATGTGCCATCAAGTTCTGCTGTACCATACACCCTTCCTCCACAAACATTAATTTGAAATCAAGATTTATGCAGTTCAGCATCATTTTTCTTAAGACTACTTTTTGCCATAAACTTGAATTAAATGTAGACTTTGTCTAGACCTCAGTGACAGAAGATAGGCTGCCATATCAGGAAACAGTAAGCAGTGTGTACAGCTACAGTGGACCTATGGAAGAGAGCAGAACAATTTAAGCAATTTAACCCTTAACAATGAAACTTTTCCCAAGAAACCACACGATTAATAAATAAATAAATGAAGTCTCTACAATAGGAAGTCAGTTACGTATGTTTTATGACTCCTTGTGAAAGAACATGTGAAAAAATAAGAGGAAAGAGAAGAAACAAGAAAACGGCTACTGATGAGCCTTGAACAGACATGATTTTCAATGACTTACCCAAAATATTTTATTATATTTTATTTCCATCTGTTGCATTCCCTTGACTTGAACACCATCAGAGCATGCTGTCCCACCACATCCATTCATATGCCTTGAAAATGTGAAGTAGCTGCTGAAACAGGAAAGTAAAGCTTGAAATTTGAAGTGGAGGCTTTCCTAGTGAACTTCAGAAGTGCCCAACACATGCTGGGAGGTGGTCTTCCTCTAAAGAATTTGTCAAAGCTATATAATTAAGTGGTAACATTTGTAAATCCCATTTGCTAGAGCATCACCAAGTTCAAATCAGTAATGAAAGTGTTCTTTAAGTACCTAACAGATGATGTAGACAGAGCCATTTCCACATGCTTGCATTTCTAATGTACTTCAAAGAGGAGAGTCTTCTGCTACCATATGGCCTCTATAAGGCATTTGGTATTCTGGAGTGTTGACCTGTGGGGTGTGAAGCAGCTTTATACAGGGAAAGTGGTTTCCATCTGCAAATGCAAAAAGCTAGCATTGTGTTTGTATATCCTCACCAGAGTCTTAGTATTTATTCTTTCTTTCTTAATTTTCTTTATTGGCATATACTGCGAATTACACATTTCGGTACTATTTTTAGTTTTGCCATAATAGTCAGCAAGTACAAGTTCATTTCTAATGTTTTCTTCTTTCACACTTTCCTCTTATTCTGTTAAACTCTCCATTATTCCCCTCCAATATGACCACCTGATTATATCTCCTTTTAAACATGCTCACTTTCACTCACCAAGCACACACACTCATTACCAATTATTTTTCATCAACTTACCCACCAATTTTGAAAAGAGGCCACTGTGATGGGTGGTTATAACCTTCTTCGTTTCTTATTTAACTCAAGAATTTGTCTCACGATTTGTCTCCTGGTTCTGTTTTTTGCTGACAATGCAGTATATTGGCAGTAAACTTTGGGTCCAAGACCATTCTCTTGATATTTCTCACTATTATGTTGTAGAGACTGGACTATATCAGCCAAACTACCTTTGAAATCCACTGCCAGCTGAGTAGGTTCCAGCTGAAATGTTGTTTCTCACTTCAGTCTCGATGCTAAGAGTTTCAAACATGTCTTTCCTGCCTCCCACTGAGTCACAAATGTTACTTTAAGAAGAATCTTTCATTTGAATATGGATAGTCTTCATAATGGTCCGTCCTCTTCTAATGGGGCAGGATCTTCAAACATTGACAGTATACAACACAGCTTCAGGAAAATATTGTCTGATGAAGGGGGTACTCTCCCAAATGAGACCATATACCTCAACAAGAGAACTTGAAGAACATATTCCATATAGTTTTAGTTGTGCTTTAAAAGCTTTCAGAATCTGGACAACGGGAGTAAGTCTTCACTACATGATCAGACAGCTCTATCTGTATGTACAGCAATTGCTCAGCAGATCATTTGTGTCTCTGGATTACAGTGTGATAAACTTGGCAACAAAATATATCCCCTCATCCATGCCACATCAGAGCAGAGCTTTCAGTTACACTTGCAATGCCACACTGAGGCTTTTGGTAGCGAAGAACTACTACTACATAGGTTTGAGATATCATCTAGGCTTCACCCCTCATAGCTTTAGATATTTTCATCAGGAAAAAATACAGGAAAACATTTGAATTTACAGTATTTTTTATGCAGATCTATAGCTGAGCATATGTTATGATAATTTAAAGTGTCAGGATAATAAAATCATGTGGGGCAGATTATTTCTGCCATGTGTTTGATATTTCTCAAGGTATAATCTCCACATTTCAAGTTGGTGGGTAGCTTCACTCAGATTTCCACAAGGCCAATCATAGCTTAAGAAGTAAATATAAATCAACCACACTAACAATCTTCTCACCATCAAGTAATCAAACAACTCAGCTCCTCGTCTGTTATAAAGAAAAATTACAGAGCTCTTGCAAAAACTCTAAGCTTCCTGTTCTAAGGCTGATTTCTAGTTCAATGTTGTTCCCCTCTTTGAGAAAGCTCTTTGGCCGGAAGAAAAAAAATTAAGCCAAAAAGCTGTCCCAAGTCTAGCCAACTCTATCATGGTATTTCCTGTTATAAACAAACTTTTGGAATCACAGATCAAAACTTGATATCTATATTGTTCTTTCTCTCCCCAAATTAACATTGTTCTTATCCTTCAAACTCACTCTATACAATTATCTTTGAGGCATAAATTATGGTTTCCATTATATATACACATATCATCATTGTAATGATGGATAGTATAAATAAACTGTAAGCACACATTCCACCTAGGCTTATACTGATGTGCTTGTCACATTTTGTCAGAGACACTGCTAACACACATCACCTACTAATTAAAATACCACTCACCTACATGTAGGGATGATGCCTGGCATGCCCAAGGAAAAAGAAGAACCTTTGTCACACTTACTCCTTCTTTTGGACTCACAACTCTGTTTTGAAACCAAACCTAGTATGAGACCTAGGCTTAGATGAATCCATCTTTTAACAAGAGTCTCTCACACTAAGAGCTTCACTAGATTCTAGTCATTCTTTATTATTCTATATTTATATTTTTCAGAAAGACTGGTTCAGTTCTTTTCCCCTTCTTGCTAAAACATCCTACTTCCTTTTGAGATAGGCATAAAACCCCCTCAACAATCTCTTATTTTCCTGCGCTGTGTTCTTTGTCTTCCTCACCAGCTGGAAGAATAATCATTAGTAGCATCAATGATGATTTTATAGGTAACCAAAGACTCTATTTGTGCTTTCTCTGTTAGGCCAGAAGCCATTCAGCACCTCAAGTTTTCTAGTCCAGCAAAACCTGTATCAGATCTCTCCAGCTTAGCCTCTACAGCCGTAGATTGAATTAATATTCAGAAGTATATTTAAGTGCTCTTCCAGATAGAGGCTTTCACAAGCCTCCTCTTTGCCATTTTCCTTTTCTAGTTTACTCAGCCAGGGAGCATTGGTTCTTTCAGTTATTGCTTCTTTAGGGGGAGGATTTCCATCTCTTCTGACATCACAGGTGGAATTTAAAAGATCCGTTATTGAGAGTCCTTTCCTAACCCTTGCCTATATTATTTTCATCTGCAAAACTCATTAGAATCCTTAGTAAGAGCCAACAAGTCCATAACTACACTAGATTGTATTTAAATTTGTCAAGGGACAGTTTAACTTATCCTAAGATAACAGCAATTTTCTGAGTTATTAAAATGTCTCCCTTCTTCATTTGTATTACCTTTTTGATCCCTTCTATTTTAAAATTTTCAGACTTCCATCAGATAGTCTCATAAACAAAATGAAATTATTATTTTACTAGTTTTCTAAAATACCTCAAAGTCTGTGTTTAATGGAAAAAAATAAGTCTGCAACAAAAAAGCAAGCTATTTAAAATAAAGCATGCCACTACAAATTCCCTATGCTGTCCAGAACTTCTACTAAAAAAAAGGGGAAGAAAAATTAAATAAAATAAGAGGACATTTTCCTTCCTTTTTTTCTCCCTAATAGAAGATTCAAAGAGTATTAAACAAGAGCAGTAGAACACATAGCACTTCTACAGACCTCAACAAAAGTACCTACAGAGAAAAAAAAAAAAGTTTTCTGCAGACAACTTCTTAGAGGCCAAAGTATTCTGCAGATGAGACCTCTGAAGAGGCTGTCAGCAAACTCCCCTTGCTAAAGAACCCACCCCAGCTCTACCCACCAACCTTTGTGGAAGGTAATGCTTCCCTTCACAACCTTTTGATGGACCAAAACTCAGCACCAAAAGTAAGCTCTCCAGAACACAAGAGAGCCATCCATAGTAAGAGCATGAGCTCATATATAACTGGTGGGTCCGCAGATAGGGGTGTGGATGAGAGCCCCAGGTGGGGCTGGTCAGGGCCATTAAGGCCTACTCAGGGCCTTGATATAGAGTAAATAATAAGAAAATAGATAATTCAGCCAGAATCAGAAATAATAATAATGAAACAAAAGACTTTATGTTTGTGTGTATTTCAAGGCAAACATTTAAAGAAAATCCTTGGGTAAGATACCATGCTTTGCGAACTATTAACTGAAGTTCTGAACACTGTCCTTTAATGATTTGTATATGTAAAGCTTGGTGGAAAAGAAAAGCACCCAGAAAAACATATTCATTTCAAAAAACACAGAGAGTATGTCCCCACCTGTTTTGGTACACTATTCTCGAAACTATTCAGCCAGTAGCCACAGACACATCTTCATGTGGCCTAGGAAATATGCTTACACAAAAGCTTCCAGAAGACCAAAGTCCTTTCCACCACATCGAGAAGCCATGCAAAAAAATATGCTGAAATAGAAGAGGAACTCCTAGTACTTGCACAGACCTATTTACTGGTTCAGTGCATATTTGTTCATCTTAGTTTTTAACAAGAAACAGAACACAGGTCACTGGATATATTTTCAACTAGGATCCAAATAATATGACTTCATCTATTTTTTTCCCACACGGTGACCATATCACACAAAAGTTTTCATAGGAGAAAATACTCCAGAGTATTTAAAATAGAGTTGGTAACCAACCACCAAATTAAGAAGAAAAGCTGATGATAAGAACAATCTGACCTCATTCTGGCAGCAACGTGAGTTGATCAAAGCAAGTTAGAGATGAAGAACTAACACATGAGACTTGCCAGTAACTTCAACTCCACCTTCATCGGTGGTGAGTGAGTCAACTTCCAGCAAATACATTACCATATTGGCAGGACCGAAATAACCTTCATATGACTGATAGACTGCCTCTGAAAGGACAGCTGATTTTGATCCCTCGATTACTTTAGAGGGCTGCGTTCCCTCAGTACCTTGAAGAACATAAAGTTATAAACATGGTCAGATCACAACACCCCGTATGCTAGTCTGCTTTTTTTCAGTACATTCAGGCTATTCAGTAAATAAGAATTTGGAATGTAATAGTTTAGAGGTAGGAAGGGAAAAAAAGGCACCAATAATAACAATCACCAGGGCCATTAATCTC
>VYZW01031697.1:43075-116619 GCA_013401315.1 Balaeniceps rex
GATTTCTGCTGTAATTTTGTTCTGTTTGTTGGATTTTAGTTCACTTGAAAATAAAACATGTAGTTACTCGGGATCTGCGTGATACATGTTTACCTAATTCATTGCTACTCAGTATTTCCAGTTCAGATTTGCTGAGATTTTTGGCCCTGACAGGTGTCCCTGAAAGGAGTGCAGCTTCAGTAAAAGTCCAAATCTTGACAAAAATCAGCTTCATAGGCCCAGAAAATACTGAGGCTGAATGTGATCATCCTAGACTCCCTTTCAAAGTCTCCCAAAGGAATATGGAGCTGGCATGGGGATGAGAGGGAAAACCTCCAAAGCATCTTTCCAGCTGCAGGTGGGCTGATGGGTCCCCTGGACATGCCACTTCCCTCTTGCCGCATGGGAGGCACATAAGCCTCTCTTCAATCCTAACTTTGGTGCCTGCGTAGGCATGGGAAGGGCCCAAACCAGTCTCTGTTTCAAGATGTGGGGGTGCACTCACACACGCTCTCTGTCCAGAGGCACAGAAAAATCCAAAGGAGGTTGCAGGAGGAGTAAGAAACTCCTTACCAGTCTCATCAAAATCGGTTTGTGTATCCTTTCACTGAGACTCTATTATGTCTCCTTACTTCACGTATTCCATAATATTATTTAACCAGTTTTCATCATTTTAACACAGTAAATTTGCATACCAGGAGGAACCGAAATTCAGGAACTTGCCCAGGTCCACATTCAGACCTGAACTGAAGTACAGATTGTTTCTCACGACAGCTAAGAGACACACAGCTATTTCTGTGTCAGCCAGATCCAAAATAGAAGTCTGAGAGTTTAATTCTATCAGTCAGCAATACAACACAGGGTTAACACAGGTTGGTTGTAATCATACAGTTATGTGTATAGTTTATATACATATATATAAAAAACCCTACATTACACTCTCTCTATATATGATACATGCATCTCTTAAAGCAAAGTCAAAGCTGTCATCAGCTGAATGCTTAACACAGATATATTGCTTTTAAACACACTTGCCTAGAAGAGAACCTGTGCTAGGGAGTACTGGTATACAAGCACAGTGTATTTTGTATTTCTGTAGAAGATTACCTCACCTCCCTCCATTTCCTCTAAAATCTTGGTAGAAGAGGAAATTAAGGGAGACAAACTGAACTGTGGTGCTTAGGGAGTCCCTTGATTCTGCCTGTCACAGTTTTAAGCCTGCTCGGGGCCTCAGGGGAGTCTGGCTGTTCTTACTCCTCCTCTGCCAACCAGACAGTAACGGCCCACTGCTTTTATTCATTACCCTGAATGTAATGCACTAAATTTAACAAGTAACACACTCAGCGGGAATTTATTGGCCTTTTGCAGCATGATTGCAAGGTAGGATATGGATATGGATTCCAATTACTGCTGACACCCAGATAAGAGGAACAAAGCCTATATATGATTGTTATTAATCAAAGATGATATCTGGTATTACAAAGAAAAGAAAAACAAACCAAGAATAATTTAAAAATACTTAACTAAGTATTTTTTTCTATCAAAATGTCAGTTGTTCCAAATAAAATTATGCTGGTATTTTCTAGCTAGGAATAATAAAAAGGATAGCATATTATACAAAAATGACCAGAAAGAAAATATAAACAGCAACAGTTATTGATTATAAAATGACATGTAGAAAATTCATGTCTGAGGAGATATAATATACTGTGAAAAGCCTAAAAATATATGCATACATTTGCAGCTATAGAAGTATTAAGAATCACTAAATAAAATAAAAATTCTATGTAATATATTACAGAGAGCTGAGATTCATATTCATCTGACAGTATTAAAAGATGGGATAGGAAGAAATTAATTTTTCTTGTTCACATCTGGAGTTTAAATAGGGACAATATGAATGGGCAAAGAACAAGCCAAAGACCACTGCATCAAAATTCCAGAAACCAGCAGATGTGAAACACATGTATATCTCTCCCAAAACTCTCCCAGGTGAGTGCAGAAACTAACCACTTAGCTGTATGTGATTGCATTCATTTTGTAACATTGCAATCCACAGCATATTAAATATTGTGGTCATTCAGAGCAGTAAGAGGCAAAGAATTTGGATTCATAGTGTTTAGAATTGCCATTCAGCTTGGAGCTAGAAGATGAAAGTCCTTTACAAGCTATCTAAACCATTAAAGTCAGCAGAGTGGGACCAGAGAGCTTGTGAAGTTTCTCATTACTATCTGTTTGCGATATTCAGGCTGAGCACATCAGACGACGAGTATTTTCTGGTAACAGCTCCATTCCCTTCCCGAACCATAAGCAGGACGGATTACTTTTCAAAACCCGTGAGTTAAAAAAGATGAAAATTTCTGAAAAGACACAACAGTACCATTTGCTTGAAATTCAGTTAGTCTGCTATTCACAAACAGGCTACCTCATATGCCTACAGATAGGACTTATCTATTAGTTCAAAAATTAATCAGAAAAGGGGAAAATGAGGTTGCAAATACCACACTGGCCCTTGCTGGCCCAACCCTACAACTCTTTCCTGCTTCTTGAGAACCTATTACCTGTATGTTATTTATTTCCCAGTCCCTTCAGTATTGGTAGAAGGTATTTGACCACTGGGAGCAGAACTGACACCAGCAGTTGTCTCAAACAAACCATCACGAATTTTTCAGTGAGACTGACAGAAAGGAATCTGATGCAATAACTTGGATGCCAAAGTTAAAAGAACTTTGACAATTCTCCTTTTCCTTAATTGAAGACTTTATTCTACAAGACATTATTATCATGCTATCTGCATAAGACACAGCGTATGTATAAATCTTACTGCACATATAACCTGTGTTAGCTTGCCTTTTCTGGGATGCTCTCTCTCACCTGTGAAAAGCAAGAGACCAATTTGCTGATGCTGAGGATTATATTTTTCATCTCTCTTGTGAGGAAAAATGCCATAAGCAGATCAGTGATCATGTCTTACGGATATGAGACAGGTAAAATACAAGTTATAAAGATTTACACATCTCATGAAATAAGGAGGGGAGAAAAATCTTAATTTTAATGAATTCAGTTACTTAGTGAAAGAGAAAAGCAATCATGTTTTCTCACCTCATTTTTTCCATTTTATCTGGTATATGAAAGTATTTTGAGACTGGGTACAACAGAAGAGAAAAGAGAATAAACAGAGAGCAATAACGTATTTTTAGGAAAAATTACTTTTTAAACAGACCCTATATACATCATATATTGTATATTACCTATCACATGGTATTTGCTATGTGTATATGAATGATGGATTGTATGAGAGTGTAAAATCATTTCTGCTGCATTTGATGCTGTAAGGTATTACTGATAAATATTTGATTACATATATACTTGATTTCAAACTGAGAAACAGTTGGGTTGGTGATGCAGCCTTGGGTATCAAAGAGATCTTTTCTTTTTGTTAATAGCTCTAGCATTTTCTTGCAATATATGAAGTTTGTCACTGAGGCAGAAATGGAAGCAGCTAAAATTTTGATTCATCAGAGCATGCAGATATGTATATAACTTTAAGCTTGAGACCAGTGGTCACCAGAGCTTTGTAAATAAAGACTTTACTAAGTGATGACTTAGTAAAATACACCATTTTCCAAACATTGGCTTTAGAGAGCTTTTGGACCCCAAAAGATGGGTTACTTCTCTAGTCCTCTGGCTAAAATGCATGCTGGCCTTTTACAGTCCTTGCTCACAGTAAAATAAATGCACAGAAGCTATGTTTCTGTGATTGTGTACACATTGTTTTGTAGAGAACATGAAACGAATGCCATTTCCTCATATTGCAACTAGATGCTTATATGGGAAAAAAACCCCAAGGGTGGCTATTGTAGCTTGTCAGTATTGCAACAAATGTTAAAACTCCAGCCTTTTGTTCTCAAACGTTAATGGCAAAAAAACAACATCTTCTGAATAAGATTACAATTTAAAATGGTAATGATACTTTTGTCTCAAGAGAATTGGTATTCTGTCTGCAAATCAATCAAGATATGGTGAAACGATTTAGAGAGAAATCACAGCTGAATGCATAAAATCCTGGGAACAAAGAGTGGTACCTGCATACAGGAGACAGCTGGCAATACCCATCAATGGACAGAGAAATGCATTTCTCCTTAGTCTTGTAAATACAAAACCTCGTCAGTTCTGCTAGTTTCTGCTATATATGACACAATTTTTGTTTACAGCACACTGTCAAGAAAGATACTGTGCCCTCCATATTTTTGCTAGCACATACCATGGATGTATATTAGATCCAGACTCTCATGATTGGAATAAAAATCACTGAAATGTGGATCAGGTTGATAACTTTAATGCAAAATATTATCTTCTCTTTTTTTTTTTCTGAATTTCTCACAATGCTTTTAACACACTAATCCTTAAAAATCATTTAAGCAATAAGAGTAGGAGAAGGCATCACACTGAAAGGGAATAATTTCATGCCTCAGATGTGTTGTGAAGCATGAGGACGAAGAATGAGTGACTTCAGTCACCTGAGAAGTGCAATGATTCCCAGAAACGCACTGCCTAAAGTATCTTATTGCTATTACTGCATGGAAATTATTTTAGAAAAGGTCACACCCATGTAGCTAGTAAGAATGATTAGATATGAGTGATTAAGGTGGCAACCATACAGCTTAGAATTCACAGTTTAATAAATAAGTGAGTTCTCCCATCGCGATTTTAAAAATGTAGTGCACATTTTAAAGATTAAAAAGAACCTCCTTGCTCAGGTGAAGTGCCACCCTGGCCAAGCGTGGCTGTCAAAGCTCTGCTACAGCAGCTGAGAAAACTCATTGTTTGAACTGCTGTATCTGCCCCAGAAGACTTCCACGGTGACATTGTCCAAACCCAAAACAAGCATTCAGGAGATGCAAAGATGTTTGTGCTGACTAATAAGGTGACTGCAAAGGTGAGCGTCACTCTACCTTACTGCCTCTGGAGTGCTGATGCTGGCCTGAACTCAGTGTGCAAGATACCGCCATCGGGAAGCACCCATTTCCCCTTCCTCTGAGTGGTGCCTCTGCCCAGGTCCATCCCTGAGAGCAGCCACAGTCTTCCTGGGCTTGAGAGCACCAAAGAAGTTAAGCTACGTGCCCTGCCAGCATACAGGCTGGAGAGGGTAGTGCTCTCTGATCAAAAGATCAAAGTTTAGGTTGGGAGGAAATACTTCAAATTTTATTATTAGTTTTGTTGGAGCTTTTATGACCATTTTGTTTCTTTTACAATGAAAAATCTCTTCTATTTTGCAGAGCTGAAACACAATGATGTCTTATTTATGCAGATTTTGTATTTAATAAAAAAAAGGTTTCAGAAAACCTGAAAAAATTAAACTTTAGAAAAAACATCCTTCATTACATGGAAAACAGGCTGCAGTTTGGTTTGCTGATGCATCATCTCATGGATTCTACTATGGCATATTATCGACTATTGAATGGAAACAACACCTTGATTTTGGAAAAAAGAATCATTTTTCTTTTGAAAAAACTTGAACCATAGCTACTTTTTAAGTTATATCATGAATCTAAAGTTTCATCTTTAAAGATCACACTTCTACTGTCATTCTTGGTGTATGTTGTAATTTAACCCTACTAGATACTGTAACAGTTTTCTTCCTTATTCATGTCAATTTATGAATTACATCATACTTCACCATTAGTTTCAGGGGAGTTTTCTTTAATTCTATGATACTATTTTTTTTCATTTGCCTGATAATCTAAGCAAAAAAAAAAAAAGTTTAAAATTTAAAGAAACAAAGGAAAAAAAAAAGTACTTTCTGATTTTAAACCAGCATATTTTGAACTACTGCTAGTCTGTTATGGATCTGAGGAACTGATCCAAGCATCTGAAGCACTTTCGACTTTGCTGTCACAATGAAATATTTAAATTAAAGGACTTATTTTTGCTCCCCTTGAAGTACTATTCAAAGTACCTCATAAGGACAAAAAGTGATAAGAAATCAAAAGGATGAAGCATACTTGAGGAAGTATTCTCACAGCCCACTCAGGGTACATAACTCAGACATGATTCCATGTAACTAAGTTTAGCAGCCAACATCCACCACAGAGGCAATATGTAGAGGCAGGTTCTGTCAGAGAGTAGTAAAGAACATTTAATTAGGATGTATAAATTTAGAAGGTGCAAAGACTCCCACCATTTCCAGCCACATTGTACTGAAATCTTTTATCAGTAAAAACAAACATTTGCAGGAATGTCACAAAATAGAACTTGGGGTGGGTTTTATTTTTTTTGTTTCCATTTATTTTTTCTTTTGTAGACATGCTGTAAAGTGTGTGTGTGGGGAAGTTTCAAACAGCAAAGAAAGTCTCACATTCAAGAGATATTTACAAGTCATTTACTGATTGCCAGAATGCAAGAAACACTGTAATTTACTCCTTCTAGCTTGAACTTCTTCTGTTGTTTGAATTTTAGCAATTGTTCTGGGAATAAACAGAAGCAAGTGTGTTAGTCTCAGCACCTGAGAGTAGGCGAGATCCTGCAAGTCTTTGTCTTTCACATTAGAGAGCATCAGCTATGGAAGGACTTTGGGGACTTAGAAGGACTTGACAGCTTTGCATCCTCTGGAAGAGACTAATTTGCTGCCAGTTGTGGTAAACAGTATATATTGTGGTGGGTAGTAGGCTTAATTACCTACAATAAGTGTTCTTGGTTTAAAAACTCAAGCTGCTCAAACTGGAAATCATGAAATAGCAACAATGCAATCTTCCTGGGTTTTTTTTCGTTCTTTTTCTTCTTCCCTTCCCCTCCCCCCTCGCCTTGTGAGCTGGTTTGCATGCCCTCATTTGCAAATGTTGTTGGGACAATGTCAGGTTGCTCTAGGCCAAACATTCAGATTTCTTATCTATATTTTATAAAACTTAATCCCACTGGCAATATTTGCTTGATTTCTCTAATGGTTCCAATGAAAACAGTGTTTCATTTGGCTTTAAACTGTGATCACAGATGAAACATTACAGGACTATGCCAGGATATAAGGGCCAGACACTGAAACCAGCTCTAAACAAAACCTGAAACTACTTAGTCTTTTTATTGGCTATAAAATCTGCAAAAAAAGGAAAAGAACCTTAAAAAATCATAAAAATTGCTTACACAAAGAAATAAATTTTCAGTGATTATATTTATAATGGAAAATGTTCCCTTAACAATGGCTTGGTGGTAAGTTTACTTCTCTTTTTTTTAAAAGTAATATACCACTGATATGTTGTAGCATGCTGCTGAAGTGGTATCAACCAGCTTCCCAGCTCAGAGCTGCGGGGTCCCAGCCATGGCAATGTTCATTAACACCCAGCAGTTGGATAATTTATCAGCCAACCGGCAAGCGGAGTTTCACATCTCTCTTCTGTAATTCAAGGGGGACCTTCCCCTCCGGCCCACTCCCACTCCAGGTTTAACCCTTCAGCAAAACTTTTACATTATCGTTGTGAGGAGGTCTAATCCACACTAAATATGCTAATCAAGAAATACCTCGAGGGCCTTTTTTGATCATTTCGGTTATACATATATGCTAAATCTGCAGCTTTCGGTGTTATCTTCGGTGAGAACTCACTGTCTCTGGTCTATGAAATGCTATTTGCTTTGTCCTGTATAATAGGCAGGTTTTAAACATACTGGTTTTTATCAACAAACGCAGGCTGGGAGATTAGCTCAGAAGAACACGTTCCATACAAGCAAGATGGATGCCCCATCTGAACACTTTGACCTTCCAATCAAGAGGCATCGCCACAAATAATTTGGTTGGGAAGGGGGAAGGGAAGCTGAAGAAAAGTGTCCACCCTGCCAGCATCTCCATCCACACATCCATAGCATGCACAGAGAATATCCTGGATGTGAATGCCCTGTGGTGGGTAACAGTGGAAGTCCATAAATTTTTGCAGCTAGCCTCTTATTTTTATTGTGAGATTCCCCAGAAAGAAGAGTGTCAATAGGAAACACAGATGGGGCGAGTCCCAGCAGCACTGTGGTGTGCACTGCCAGATAGTCAGCGAGAAGCCATAGCCCCAGAGAAACAGATACATGACTCCTTCACCAATGGTCTTGTGCTTCTCTGGAAAACCCTCTGGGATCTGCCGACTTTGGGAGAGAAACCTCCCTTGCTCTTTTCAGGGTAGGAAGAACCTGCCTCATCCGATGGACAAATTAAGGAAATATCTGCTAGTGAAATCTCATGGAATTTCCCTTCGATTGATACCTTTTAGTGCAGGTTTTTCTATAGACAGAAGAGGGGTTTATGCCCTGGCTCAAAATTGCTAGAACTGTAAGACCACGTTATGCTGCATACAAACACTGGAAAAGAGCATGCTTGAGAACCATGGTGAAGAAAATGGTGGATCTTCCTCTTTCTCAGGCCTTATCATGTGAGCTCGAGGGTCCATCTGGTGAGGTGCTGCACTGCCTGCACCCGCCCCGGGGCCTGGGTGCTGGGGGCTGATGGGCTCCAGTGGCAGGTGCCCAGCACCCCCTGGGCTGGACCCTCCCTTCTCGCAGAGGAGGAAAGGAAAATCAGGGAGTTACACGCGGAAACAACAAGGCGGTTCCTTGCAGCTTCACTCCCTCACCACGGGTACCAGCCGAAGATGGGGCCCTGTGAGCTAAAACAGACCTCTCGTAAATATTTCATATTCCTGAGTCAAGCAAAAAATGCCTGCCACCACCCTTTGCATTTCTATTATTTAAAGGGTCACTAATCAAGCAGTGAACTTACCTTTCTGACAAATCTACATACCAGACAATCAATATTCATCTGGTGCTAGTGGTACTCTTTCCCCCGCCCGCCCAGCGTGTGAATGCAAGCCGGGCTGTCTCCTTCCTCACTGGGGATTAGCACAGCCTGGGCAATGAGCCCTGAGGACTCATGAGGGTGTGCTGTGTCCAACACCCCCAAGAAAGTGTTTGCAATCGCCGCTAACCACTGCAGTGGGTACAGTAGTGGCAAGACTAGGAAGGGTTAAAGTTTTGTCTGTGACACTGAAATTGAGGCCAGCTGTAGGTCATATTCACGTCCCAGTCACAGGAAAATGAACCTGTGAGACAGAACCTAATTATCTGCTAAACCAAAAGCCAGTCTCAGTTCAATAACTTACGACAGAGCTGGCAGCCAGATATAGCATTGCCATGGTAACGCCGAAAAAAATCCACTGCAGTAGAGAACAAGAAGGAAAAGAAGGAGACTGTAACCCTAAATATGCTGTAGCCATTTGATCTTGGACAAGTGGATATGTCTAAAGAGCCAGATTGCTACAACTGTCTATCCACTTTAATATCCTCTATAATTACTGAAATGAAAAATGCAATTACAGTGTGCTCTGAGCTAAAAACCAGGAGTAACTGGCTAACTGGGAATTAATTTTAGAGGGAACAATATCAGCTTCTTTCCCCTCTCAACACACACGGACTGAGAAGTATGTGGGGGCTGAAGAGCAGAGGCGCCTGCTTCCCGCTAGCCCAAAATCACTGCATGCCAATCAAACCCTTGGTTTTCCCTATCACCTTCCCCTCCTCCCTCTTCTTCCATCCATGGGCCATTACACACAAGAGAAAAGCTTAGTCGAGCAGAGCACTAAAGATCTCACTTTGGAGACCATAATGTCTGAACTACGTGAAGTTATAGGTGACATGAGTTTAAAGGTCTCAGCAAAACGTCCTGAGCATGGTCCCTTACACGAGACATGCAAGAGTTCACAGGGCACCACAACGGACCCATGCTCCTGGGATCATGGGACAAGGGATCCCGTCCTCCCAGCACGCTCCTATTGGGAGCTAAGCATGGCACTCTCAAGCACCGCCAGCACTGGATGGATATGGAGCTTTCCCCTGCTGAACCCCCCAGAAAAACAAAGGACACCATCCTTGGATGGCTTGCTGAGCTGGACAGGCGCATGTGCACACACCAGCAGCTCATCTGTGGACTGCCACCACCCTGCTCTGCCAGGCTCCTCGGAACAGCTGCGAAAAAGTTCACAAAAAATCAGACACAAGCATGTACCAAACAGAAAATCAAATGCGTGTTTTGAAATACATATTCAAAAAGTCATACATGCATATATATATATATATGCACATATTGCTTACTGCGGTGAGGACCACAAAACCAATGTCTGATCATTTTGGTCAGAGATGCAGATTTGATGTCAAAAAGATCAGCAGTAATTTAATGAAAGAACATATAGCTGTTTATGCGTGTGCATGTTAAAGACGGAGATTTTAAATGAAACATCATGGTTAGCAAAATACAATCAGACCAAATAAACCATTTATTTTGGTCGGCCTTTCTGTATAGGTGTTTCCAGCTTGCTGCCAGAGCTATCCGTGCTATCCAGAGCAGCTTGCTGAACAGCGAGACCTCACCCCCAGATGCTAGAAACTGCATGGTTTCAGACTCTCACATAGGCATGCTATTCAGACTCAAAATGTTCTTGCCATTACTAATTTTATGAGAGACTTCTAAAAAAATAACAGTATCCAGGGGGTTAGGATAGCAAAATCATTTCCAACCTGAGAGTGTGATTAGGAAATATTATTGTCCGCATATTTTTACCCTGCACAGGCTTTTTTTCTTCTGACTGGGTAAGTGAAGTCCAGATTTGGCAGTTCTTTTTCAGAAAAAGCTCTCATTCTAGTAATAATGCTGTCTGAATAAGAAATACTCATTTAGGTATGGTGCCTTCTGAAGTGGGTTATGTATAAATTGCTACTGCACAGTGCTGTATAAGTAACGAAAAAAAGGAAAATTCATTCAGCAATATTATTGGTATTCTAGCTTTTTTTTTTAAAAAAAAAAAAAACAAACAATCAACAAACCAAACCAAACCCCACAAAGGTCCACAGGCAACATATTATGTAGCTCTCCATATCTCCATATTGTGCTTGTAAATACTTACCATTAGTACTTAGTCCAGTGAGTACTCGATTGAGATGGTAGAGGTGTCTGGTATCTATAGAGAATTTGAGCATGACCTTTCTATACATGCACAGGTTTTGTTAGCAGTAACGTAGATCAAAGGGGGACCACGGTGTTATTTTCAATGAGCCAGCCTGACACTTGGCATAAGTAAGGTCTGCTAAAGTCAGTGGGCCTGAACCTGATTATGCTGGTCATGAATTTGGCCTCATTTTCATCACGGAAAATATAAATGACCTTGTCCTTTTCTTTCCTAGAGCTCTGCGTTTCTGAAATGTTAGCAACTTGCTTTTCAACCAGTCTGAGAATGTGCTGAGTCTCTTCAAATTGTGTAAAGGATTTTTAGGAAAATGTCTTCTGTAACTGCTGGAAATTGTCTTTAATGCACTGGTTTTCAGCTTTCAAGGATCTAACTCGGTAAACTGATAGCTCATTTTTGAGAGAAATTTTCTAACAATGCCTCTGAATCTTTACTACAAAGAATGCTCTCATGGGAAATTCGGAGACGCGCAAATAATGCAAAAGAAGAGAAAAACTATTGGGAAAAGGTAACATTCTGTTCAGCACAGGGAACAGAAATTCTGCTTCCATTTAAAAAAGTAAACCAAAAAATACCCTGGTCTTCACACATGGGATAAGGAACAAAATCTTGACTTTGCTACTCTTTGTTTCCCATCTGAGCCTGCAGACACTCTGAGAAAATATTTCCCAAAACAGTGGCCTGTCCTTTCCCTCTCAATTACATGGGTCTGCTGAGGAAAGACAGGCTCGTACAGGGGCTGAAGCAAAGGAGAGTCCCCGTGTGGGTTTGCGGTCCCACTGCACAACGGAGCTGCCTCTGTTTGCTGTGCTTCTGATACGGCCGCTATTACGACTGGAGCTTTTTCAGGAAAGGAAGCAACCGTCCTCACCTGTGATGGTAGTGGCACATTTATCACTAACAAATCCCTAGACTGTACACTTTAATCTGCTCATTGCAGTTACGAAAAGGGTAAGCTAGAGTACTGACAGAGCATATGTTTACACAGCTGAAATCCAAATGTGTGCCTCAGTTGATCTTCTGATGTTTGCAGAAAACAGTAGGAAAAGACCAATTAATGAAAAATGAGAGCACCATTTTGTCATGGCAGAAGCATTAGAGACAGCTATTGATTAAAGAGTCTATCTTTTAACATCAACATTAAAAATAAAGAAGAAATTAAAAAAAGAGAAATCACGATCTGATCATTATAGCAGTAACAGTGGTCAAATGTCTGTGTATGAAACTCCAGCTTACATAAATCTGAGCTACACGCAAGTATCCACCGACATATTTCACTATGCTGTGGTTTTACCCAACTTCCCCCTGAAAATATAAACTCCAAAAATGAAACTGGTTGTGATAGTCACACTGGAACATTTTAAGGGGGATAGATACCTTTCTGAACAAAATACATAGTTTGTGAAGTTCATGAGAGTCCAGTGGAATGGGACAGGTAACACAGGACTCAGTTTCCTATGTGTAGGTGTCTGTTACCCTTTGTGATGCCTCGGAGTATCATCTGACACATCTATATGAGGCTGGCAGATACGTCACGCAATCCCTATGGACTTGCAATCTTCTGGAGTGGCACCAGTAGGATGCCCTAAGGCAAATGGCATGAGACATCTATAGCTTCTCTACATTTTCTAAACATTTCTAATGACTTATGGCTCCTCTGAAGTCCCAAGTACTAAATTTAGCAGTCTCTATCACTAGGACAAGTAAGTTTTACTGGTTCTAATACGTGACTGTACAAAAACCATGGATGAGCCCCAGAGGAGGTGTCCTGCAGACAGAGGCAGAGACAGTCGAGCCCCTGCAATCCAAGGATGCTCACAGGGCTGAGCGGACTGATGCCCTGCACCTCTCCAGAGGGTTTAGTAACCTGGGGTTGGTACTGCATTAACCACCCCACAGCATAGCCAGGTTAGAAATATGCACTGGGCACAATGGCTACCTAGACCAAAACGTTATTTGTTTTCTGAGCTGACTACAAAGCAGACAGCTTGCTTTTCCACTCTATTGTGTAGTTACACATCCCGGTATCAAATAGGGGAAAAGTTCTGCCACCCTTATTTTACACAGTTTAAATGACTAAGCAAAGAGGATAGCAATGGAGTTGCCACCTACTTTGTCCTAGTCATACTGGGTGAACTGGATTTTCTTACAAGATTGGTCACCACTGTGCTGAACAACTAACATTAAATTCAAAGGTTCTTACTATGCAGTCAGGTCTGAAAGAAATACCATGTAACCATGTGAATCCATTTTGATTGGCCTCATCAACTGTGTTGTAGTATGTTCTAATAAACTGGCATTATACAGCAGAGTAGCTTTACTGGATCCTAAAAATCAGCACTTACTATTAGATGTTAAATTTTGTTTATGAAATATCAATGTCTGTCTTAAAAATGGGGACTGTGAATTTAGTAAAATCATACAATTTACAAATTGTGATGCTATAGTTACTTTAAAAACCTACTATATTAAAAGCTATAATCTCTGTTTAAACCAAACAGTTAATATTTAAACTCATATTCCATTAAAAATAGGCCAGGACAGTTTTGCATCATGTTGAATGATACACAGTGAGGCCACTTGATTTGTTTCTATTTTTGTTGTGGTTTTTAGATCCTGAGCAAACTAGCTAAATATTATATTTCTTTTCTTAAATCTAAACAGAACCTTTCAGTCTGTTAATATAGATGATTTAAAATCCTTTTCTGGAGATAGTATTCTACTTTGATTCAGTCTTCAATGTAAACTTTTCATCTTGTTCTTGAAACCCATGACTCAGTAGGTATGATGTTCTGACAAGAGCTGCTATGGCAAGAAATGCCTTCCAATGCGCGTTACACTGTTCCCCATGCAATTTGGGGATATGTTAAGTACAAAAGGATCAAGCTAATAGTATGGAGCTTTTTGGGAGGGGAAATAGTTTAAGTAAGCGTTTTGTAAGGATGGTGACCACTCTTCAAAATGTTTAAATTTGATGACGACATCTTAGCAGCTGAAGCCAATGACAAAAGCTCCCCTTGACTTTAACAAGGCCAGAGCATTCCTTTATGGAAACTACAAGGCTGCAAGATGCCTCTGTATTCCAGGGCATGATTTGCACAGATAAAAACAGTCATGAGAACATCACAGTGCCAAAAGTCACAGTTCTGATCTAATCCACCTTAAAATCTCTCCATTGTACAGAACAGTGTGTGGCTGGAAAAGTTTGCCAATAAGCTATATGTGTCAGGAAAAAAAAATTGGCCCCAGGTAAAATCTGTCATATAGCTGCACATTACAAATTCTACCTGTCAAGAAAACACTTAGAGAAAACAAATTAAGTGAGCATAATGATGCAGGTTGCATAGAGGTGTTGCGCCTTGGAAGTCCATACGAACCACTTACACTGGGCTCCAACATTTTCTCAGTCCTCCTCAGTCACAAATGGATCTGCAGAACATGGAGATATTTGTAATCAAGAAAAGATACCATTGCTATGATACCAAAGGGCTTCATACAATTAAAGCAGAAGCAATTAAACAAATGCACAGAAGAAAGGAAAAAAATCTGCCAAGGGTGCTTAAACATGTTGGTACCATCTATTAGTCACTGCATTGCAGTCTGCGGGAGACAGGGAAACACAACAGAGAAGTATCGCTATCCTTGTCTTGATCTTATCCTTTTCCCTAGGCATGTGCTAGTGGCTATTGTCAGAGAGAAAAGATTCTGGGCTAGATGCTAGCAATTTGCTAGATTGTTAGCATTTCTTTCCACACCAGCACCCTGTCTTTTGCTGCTTCTTAAGATGTGCTGCGATAAAGCCACTGGACAGTGTCTAGACAGCACATAGCTATGGCCTTTGAAAGTCATCGGATGCACCAGGTCTGTGTTATACATGCATGGTTTTAATGAGTTGTTACAGGTTTTTCAGGAGTATTGTGCAGCAGGCAAGAGAGACAGAAAGAGAGAAAAATCCTTACCTTTGATTTCACACCTGTTGCTATAGACACCACTACATGTTTCACACTACCCTGTTTAAGGGGCTTAAACATGGTATGCCCGTCAGACATTTTTAATCCTTTGTACGCTAAGGACATTTTCCCTTTTGCAGCTTCATGCAGGAGTGTATCTGTTGGAAAATTTAGGCACAGCTTACTTATTTGGCTTAGATTCTCATATACGCATCACATTACGCCACCTTCCCCCCTTTTTTTAACCAAAGTGTCCTCCAGATTGTTTTATTTTGCCAAGTAAGAAAACTGAAATTTTGCAGTGTGATAGCTCCTCATGCAACAATTGGGAAGAATATTTCAGCGTCATTTTTGGACCTTCAGTCACTGAAGGTATGATGCCACCCCAAAGACTTCAGCTGGGCCAGTGCCTATATGCACTACCTCATCTGCGACACAAGGGAGCTGCTCCCACAGAGAGCCTTCCTCCAAAAGAGCTGTTGTGCTACATATCAGACAATTGGAGCAACACAAGTTTTGGATTGTATTTACTTACGCTTGTTTGTGCAACAGTACCGTGGGTGCTACAATCTTTAAGCTCATTCCCCTCCCTCCTTGAATGGGGAATATCTTGCCTTTACAGTATGTTCTAACAGATCAGGCAAGAGAAAAAAAAAAAAAGACAAAGCAACTTTAATTCCGTTCTCATGGGGTTTCTTTTTCTGTATTCAAATAATAAAAAGTACAGCGGAGATTTTTAGAAATTCTGGGCCATTTTGGGTTCAGAGAGGCAGTTACAAGCATGAAAATTTATTGTGCAATGGGAAGTCCTGGTGTACCAGCACTGCCACGCCTTCGGAGTACCCCACAGGCATTTGCACCCAGGGGAGCAGGGCTGTGAGATCACACACTCTGAGCCGTGTCTTTCCTTCCTTCCAGTGCAGGCTAGCTACTGCCTGTGGAGGTGGTAAAACAGTAAGGTAGCTAAAGTTGCACTGTCAGCCAAAGGAGCTGTGCCCATCACCTTCAACAGGCTGCCAGAAAAGGGAGTTTCTTTCCCACGCCTATGTGGAACCAGGTCCCATGATGCACTGCTTACACACGCATATTTCTGTAATTTTAAACTGTATGTAGGAAATGAAAGTCATTGTATAACACAACTAATCCTTTATCAAGATCATGGAAATTCTGAATAAGACACAAAAAAGAGCAAGACCAGGTTTGGAGTAGTATCCCAAGATTTGTGAAATGAAATTGATTTCCATTCAAATCAGGTCTTTTACTCTTCTTGAAAATGTCAAGGTGTCAGCTGTGGCCATTACCAGACTGTGATTTATAGTTGAGACAAAGTGATAATACTCAGGTGACTGTCTGGAACTGTACTGCTGTGTCTGGAAAGGCTACAGATGACAGCCATCTCCTTTCTTAACCAACTTGCATTGCTTATCTAAGATCAGTCTTCCCACATCCCTCCTCCCCAAAACCTTGATAGAAAAATGATAAAACATATAGGCTTGAAGATTTACTGAGATCAGACAAATAAGCCTTGTGAAGGGAGTAGGTTACAGAACTTCGGAGAAACACATTAAAAATAATCCTTTAGCTAGCTGTATCCTAGCTGTTTGGATGAATACCTGTAAAATGTGAGACTGATTGCCTGGTTTCAACACATGGGTATGTTTTAATCCATCTGTAGGATCTATTTCTGTAACTCGAGTATACTAGAAGCACAGAAAATGCTGAAACCAAGTAAGTTTTCAAATAGTAAGAATAATACAGCTGCTGTCATTTCCTTCTGAAATTAAACACAATTTATTCAATAAATAGATTAATGGCAGTTAAAAATTACCTGGCTAATATTTAATCAAACACTGATGAGCTAATTCTGTTATTTCTCCCATTGACATAAAGTTTTTCTTGAATAAAGGCAACAGAAGTACTTAACAGTTTAGGTGCTAAACTCCTACTAATTTTAGCTGGAATTAGGCACCTTCAAGTAGCTCACACAAGCATTTTTCAAATCTGTTTCTCTCTTGATTCCTTCAGCTATACTTGTGGTCTCAGTATAGTGGAGTGAAGGAGAGAATAAATAAGATATATGAGTAAGTCAAACAAAAGAAAAGAGGAATTACTAGCACAACTAATAATACCATTCCTGACATCAGGTTGCTCGTTCTGGTATTAGTATTCACAGAGGTTATTGACAAAATGGGAAGGGTTCAAACAAGAGCAAGCAACATGATCTGATCTTCCCACAAACCTAACTTACAGTAAGACAGTGAAGACAATCTCATTAGTTTTTCAATTAAAATGCTAAGAGGTGAAAGCAAATAACCATTTAAATTGTCAGGAAAAGTTTCAGTAGCTGGAAACTGATGTTAAACAAATTCCAGTTAGCAGTAAAGCCTATGTTTTTAATAGTGATGCAATAGACTACTGGGACATGTTCCTGGGGTTATTATGGATTCTCTGCCATCCCAAACCCTAAATATACACGCTAACCAAACAGAAATTGTTGGTGTTGATGTGGGAGTTGCTTGGTGAATGCTTTGGCATGTTTTATGGAGGAAGTCAGACTAGATGATCGAGTTTGCCTTGGCAGCAGACATGGGATATTTCTGCTATGTGTGGGAGACACAAGGGAGGAGACCAAGGGAGGAGGTAAGGAGGGCTGGAAAGGAGGGAGGGAAAGAAGGAGGCTTCCTTGCCTAGTGCATGTAAGGTGCCAGCCTTGTGCGGTACCATGTTTACTGGTTCAGTGAGCTGCAGAGGGTACCTAGAAGCAGGGAGGGTATAGGATGGCATTCAGCCACAGGTTTTACCACAGGACAGGAGAGTCTACAAGTCCTCTGAGAAGACTACTGCAGATATTAAGTTCTGCTGTCACTTCATAGTCTGAGCTGGATGCCAGCTGAAGGATTTTTTGGCCATAGTAAAATCATACAGTATTGAGACACACATAAGAGTGCTTTGTAGAAAAATGCTGACCCCAGGGACTCTCTTTGGAGCTACTACTTAATGTGTTTTTTTCTTACTAGCTAATGCAGAAGATCATTAGGACCATTAAAAATAATCTGGAAAAAAGTAAACGTGGATGCCAAAACAAAGTTGAAGTCTTGATGGAGACTAGATGAACACTGGGATGTGAATTCCCATAGCTTGTTCAGATGTGCTCCTCTCTCTTCCAAGCCACAGCAGTAAGTTACTGCAAACACCTGAAGAATGAGTAGCAGAAGCAGGGCTGTAAAACAAACGTGTAAAATGTCCCCTCACACCACCACAGTAAAACATGACCTCCTGCTGACCACTGAATGCTTTGTTATTACTTGCATTATACTGTGGCCTCAGAGCTCTAACCAAAGTCAAGGTCCTACTGTGCCAGTTACTGGGCTCCCAGTTAGTGAGTGGCCATCCCCACGCAGAAGAGTGCATGGTCTGCCTGGATGACACAGGGCAAGTGTCGGGAAAGGGAAGTAAAGGTTGACTCACTGAAAGGGAGCTCAAGGGAACTGTCTGCATTCATGGTGGGTGCCAGGAAGTGACTGTAAATCTTTAGCCACCAATGCAGGAAAGAAGAGCACGTAGGTGGCAATTTGGAAACATTGGAAGGGTTTTAAAAAGTGTTAGTTATTACATGTAGTAATTTTGATTTCCCACTAGCATTTAGGGAATGATTACCAAATTTCAGAAAGCCAAACTGCAGCCTTTGGAATTTATTAACTCATAAAAGCCTACCAAAGCTCAGTACTCAGATACTGGCAACACCCACAAGAAATCTAACCTTCTGAGTCAGTTGGGAGAGGTTTCCAACATTGCATTGGAAACCTGTTTTGCTTTTAAACATCCAGCCATTTTTTTAGAACTGGGTGTCCCAATGACTCCTAAAACATCAATATTCTGACCATACTCATCTAATTTCGAAAGAGGTATAAGTTTGAGAATTAGTATCCAAAATAATATGTGGACATAATAAACATCAGAAGAGCACAGTCTCCTAGGTTTATTTAAAATGTAACAGTAAATTTAACTCCCTGGATACTCCAGCGTGTGTATATAAATACATGAGCAGGAGCTATAAGCACTGTCTATCCTCAGTCTTGTGAGAAATATTCCCAACAGAGAGGTGAACCCTCCACTTGCAGTGAAAAGCTGTAAATCCCACCACAAAATGGCTGCACCAGCCATTTCACGCACTAGGCTTGCTAAAAGCTGATGCCCGTGCTGTTGGGGCCCCACGTGGGTACAGAGGGTGAGGTGCTGTGCACGGCTGGTGCTGCGCACGGCTGGTGCTGCGCCTGGATTAGGCTCACACTGGCTGCCTGCATGAGGGCAGGCACCGCAAGGCTGCTGCGAGGGTCTACGGAGCAGAACTGCCTGCCTGCCTGCCTGCCTGCTTGCGGTATGCCCGAAGCAGAGGTAGGCTCCTCAAGGAAAAAGGACCGATCGTCAAAACTTCTGGAAATGTGAATCAAACTAAATGCTGGCAGCAAATATACCGTGCACATCACTAGCAGAAACTACCTCTGCTGAAGAGAGCAGCAGAAAGTTATTCCATATCCCCCCTTCCCCAAATCACAATCTGATGTTCCACAAATGATCCTCTGTTCCAACTGTGTGGCGAAGACGACTATCATGCCATTCTTCAGAAGAAAATGAACAAGAAGAAGAGCTTTATCTGCAAAACTGCAACTAGCAACCTAATATATAACCTCTGGCAACCAGTGGTTTCTGAATAGGGCCGAGGGAGGGGATGCAGATTCTGCAAAAAGTTACAGGTGGGGACAATTTATATGTCCTTCATGTTCAGGATGAAGAACCACCATGGAGACAAATGCAAAAAGTGAGAGCAAGGCAAATTGAAACTCTTAGGAGAACAAAATTGGCTTCTTGTAGGGCCTAACAGTGGGGTTGTGGAAGGGGCTGAAGCAAAGGGATGATTACCATGGTGGAAGAGAAGAGAAGATGAGAGGTGACAGCCACTCACTAGTGATATTGTGATTCTATTTCACAGAATAACCTTTAGCTGAAAAAAACAAGTAATTCGTCCAATTCTCTGGCTTACCTATACCAACACGTACACATAAATTTTAGAAGTAGAGAACTAGAAATCGTGGGAGGATCCCACAATCAAACCTATTGCTAGACACAAAGTTGTTTCTTTCACATCAAAGGCAGTTTGCAGAGGAGAGAGAGTGCAGAGGAACAGACAGTGAACCATGAAGACTTTTCCACTGCTGTCTCACTTGTATGAAAATCAGTGTATAAACCAGATAAACAGAATCTACTTCTTTATGCATTGAAGATACTCTCTTCATCTGATTTACCTTCATCTGAAGGAGATGCTTTGAGTAAAGGGATGTATTATGGAGAAATGCATTCTGCTAGGAAAGACTTGAGTTTGAAATTAAATCCTGTGCTGAACTTTTCAAGAAGTATCCACCTTCACTGAAGTCCTTTCATGGCCCTGCTTATTTCTACTTTAAACTTCTCACTTATTGTACTTTAAGCTCCATCAGTGAATGTAAATGGGGTTTCGCTATACGTTTAGTGCATTCAAGCATTCTTTGTTACAGTTCCCACCCTGCTGCATTATGTGAGCTCTGCCACGGAAGTCCAGCAGTCGGTTTGTTTTCTGCTATTAATAAAAGAACCTACTTTTCCCCACTTCTTTGAAGAAGTTGAAAGGGCTACATGTTAGAGGGGGAGGTGGCGGGGAACAGACTGTGGTGTAATCCCCAAACGCAAATGCTGTCTAGATTAGAAACCTCCCTGAAGAAAATTTACAAATGCTAAGACTGTGCTTTTTGTGTGATGAACACTAGAGTAATAACTTAGCCACATACTGGGTTCTGCCTAATGCTTAAGGAGCCTACTAGGTGAAAGGAATTAAATGAAAAAAAAAAATCTTCCATTTGGCTCTGTGCCGATGCCATCCAACCCTTTCAGTACCCAGTGACTTACTAGTGCAACTATTTTCATATGTATTTCATCACTGAGGTATCTTAATATAATACTTAGGAATCTGTTAAAATAAAAAAACCAACAAATCGAATTTACACATTGCCAGTGTTTTTACATAGTCCAGGAAAAGCTTAATTAAAGGGGTGGGACGTGTCTCTGCTGAATAGCTGTTTTTCCTTCATACCTTCCCATGCATGACACGCACACATCCAAGAAAAGAAGGGGGGGAACTGGTGGTGGAAGAAAACCACCCAAAACCAAAACCAAAATTACCAACCCTAAACTACTCAGCACAACCATGTTGATTTGCTTGGCCATTTAAATAAATTAATATGCTCCCTGTAGAGAATCACAGCCCTGTGGTAACAGCTAAGTAGTAGAAAAGTACAGAATATTATCTGCCGTTTTCCCTATAGGATACTGATATTGTTCAAACTATCATTACCGTATCTAGTTTATCGTACAATTACAACTAATCCTTAACTCCTAAATAAGCAGGAACAGGACTAAAGATTGTGGTCCTGAAAGCCTAGCAGATAAACTTTGGTCTATAATCGACTGGATGAGTCTGTGATTAATTTAAAATCCTATTTAATAGGTTAAAGATGTTTATAAAGTTGAAATAATTTTATCAGTGTTGATCTTAATGATCTTATGTTCACTTACTCTCTAAGGCTTCCATAGTCCATCCACTTGTTGCTACTCAGGCACTGCAAGTAAAGCATAGCTTTGCACACAAATTAATACAGCTACGTTCTGGTCAGAATATAACTCACCAGGTAAGAATAACTCTAGTGTTGCCAAGGAAAGGAACGATGCAGCATCCAACAATCTCTGAAGATGCCTATTGTAATCATCAAAAAAAAAATTTAACAAGGTGATGAATGTCTCAGATACATTGTTTGGACAAAAATACTTTAAAAGAACATAACAAAATAAATCTACTTTTAATTGAGTGATACAGTTTCAGCTGGCATTTTTATAGGCTCCCAGATTTTTTTTTCTATTACATGTATCTATCTGACTACCTAGCTAGCTATAGACCTCAGGCAGCAGTCGGTCTGTCTTTTTTTTTTTTTTTTGTAGGCTACAGCCGGTTTCTAAGAGGAGATGACTGCTTTTCAGTGTGAAATTAAGTATCCAGTCAGGAATTGAGCATAATCATCATATGGGCAAATCAAAATGATGACTACATTTACTGCCTACAGAAATTTTTGCTGCACTGCATATTAACACACTGAAAATGTTGTGTTAGCTAATCGTGAATGTGCTGATTTTCATTACCCATGGAAATGCATAACATCTTCTGTTAAACTTCATTGACATTTTTCATCAAATGAATAGAGCAATGCCCTGAAATGTGATAATTGTAGATTCTTGTTATACAACTTTGAGTAAAATATTCTTTCCTCTAATTCCAACAGTAATTAACTTGGATTGGAATTCCCCTGACTCATGTAACAGTCTTCAGCACTGTATTAATGGATCCTAGTGTTTATATGGTTTGAAAAGAAATCCTGTCCCATATATGTAATATTATATTAAGGTGCTAAAGACTTTCAGGTTAATGAAAGGAATTGATCAAATCACCCCAGCTTGAACTGTAAGCATTTTTTGGGGTTTAGGTTTAAAATGAAACGGTATCTTGGTGAAACTTAAAATGTTTCAGAAATGAAGCTCTGGAAAATTGTTGCATCTCCCATGAAGACTAAAAATTAAAGTAGACAATTATCATAATAATAACGCAATTGTACATGGCAGACAAAAGAGAAGCTAATACTTCCCTCTGCTTTTTGACTGATGTTTTGTTGGGCTGCAGCTAAACAGCACTTTAAGTTGACAGTAAATTAGCAAACAATATGAGGGAGGAAAAAAGAAAGAAAATCATGCAGGGGTTAAGATGTTTATGTAAAACAGTGATTTTCCTTTTTAAAATTAAAACGTACAAATAAGCTGGTGTCAGAGACTAGGTGATCCTTCATTTCCACCGCATTGAGCAGGCTCACATCAGCAGCAGACAGCCGTTAATATATGCGTCTGGCTCAGTCTGGTCTACCAACTAGGAATTCATCGAATTGTTAATATCATTCCTTTTTTGTATGCACCACACATCATTTTCACTCTCTCTCTCTCTTCTCCCCCTTTGCAAGAGCTTGTGTTTTGGTTTTGTGTTTTTGTTGTAGCACAAGCTGATTACTCCAAAATCACATATTAAATAGCATTTAAAAGCATTTTGGACTGAAACAACATAAAGTCATATAGAAATGAGCATATACTGAAATTCTGTACATATATCTAAGCACAGCATACCAAAGATGATGCTTTCTATTTATTTGTGCTAATAGAGACAGCTTTCATATACTGTCTATGTGTAAATAAGACTGCTTTCTGCATGGTGGCTGTAGGCATTGTCACGTAGTCCCAGGACAGGGAAATATCTTGTTGATCTTGGTGGGAATTCTGCCCAAGTGAAGACCAGGATTCTCCCTCCCCTCCATCCACCTCGGCCCCACCACAAGGAGTTCAATGTGTACCAGAGGTTGGTTTTGCTGTGTTGAAACTGGGGAAGAAGAGGGAGGAGGGAAAAAGGAAGGCAGTGTACTAACTTTCATCTCTATGGCAAGGGGCAGCAGTGAGTACCATGGGCAAGAGAAGAGCCACAGGAGTTATCCCAATTCAAGCAGTAATGCAGAGGCAGTACTGCATTTTTACAGCTTTTGCTGTAGCACCAAATAAGCCAGGTAGGGATTTCTAATAATTCATTTTCTTCTCACCCTCACTGCAGAGCAGAGCGTACTTGAAATTTTCAGACTGACAGACGTTTCACACTGCAGTTTCACCTTCATTGTACATACAGTATTAAATGCAAAATGAACTCAGAGTGCTGAATGTGAACCATCCACATTCAAGTAAATTTGCAGTTTCAAAAATAAATGCAATGAAAATCTTTAATATGTACATCATATATCTGATCAAATCTATAAGGATTTTTATTTTGATAAGTACTATGCGTAATTTAAATTGTATATTGACATGCATATACCTACACACAATATAGTTTTATCTTATTATATAGCTTGAATGAACAGAATACCTGTTCACCTGATCAGTATTTTAAATAGACTGTTTTCAGTACTGAAAAGTATTATACATAATACAAGCCAGTTGCTACTGAAATGCTTCATGAGTGCAGCACCTAGCTGGGTACGTTCATCTTTTCTGTACAGATTCAGATCTACTTTTCTAATATTGCCTAAACAGAAGTCAATGTTGAATAACACATCTGTGTTAAAAAAATACCTGAGTCTGAATGTTTGCAAGTAGCTCTTCTGAGTGTTCTTAGCAAGTGGGATGAACAGTTTACGAAGAAAACAATTGCATATTTGCAGGAACTGCATCATCATTGTAATTGCTAAGGCAATATTTTTATGACTATTTAAAGACTAATTATACCTTGAGCAACTTGAAAACTACACACAGCACATAGTTTCTGTCTCTTAAGAAAACAAGACAACAAGAGAAAGTATTATACTAACAGATAAGAACAATTTATTTTAACAATAGTGTTGATGTTTACAATAAAGCACAATTCCTCCCACACAAGTGGAAAAAATATACTGCAGCCAAAATACCACTTCTGCAATGAACAAATAGTTTAGATGCCTGATCTGTGTGAAGCCTTTGTCTTAGTGAAGTCTGATGTATCAACAAGGTCCTGCAGCATCTTGGGTTAGACACAGGAAACAGAGAAAAATGACTCAGAACTAACCAACCTATAAAATATTAAGAAATACAAATCAAATTATGTGTTGTAGATCAGAAGTTCAAGACTAATGAACAGTGCAGAATAACTTGTGTGCTTGTGAATCTTCTTATGCAAAGTCAGTGAAGTACTTAACACGAGGGACAACCTAAAGCTCACTCCGTTTTTTGTCAGAGGGGGAAAAAATGCAAAAAGTGATGGAAAGGCTAGAAGTTGAGTCCGGTGCTTAGAGTATTGCCAGCTCAGTTTAAATTGAACGGGTACAAGCAATGTGTTTCTGTGTGCAAAGTGATTTTAATGCTGTAGTATGTTTTTTACACCAATTAAAATGTAAATTAAATGAGAGAATATTTTAAATGCCATGTTGTGTTCTCACTTAGACAAAGAAAAATGATGGCAACTAACTAAAGAATAATCTTTGTCCCATGTTACAGGAAAAGCTAAGCAACAGTTTTCCTGTAGACTGAAATCATTATTCAAACAACAATAGAATGAATGTTTTCCAGGCCTCAAACATCAGTGTTTATGCTTTATGTTTTAAAAGTTAATTAATGCTGTAACAATACAGCGGAAAATATACTTTGTGGTAATTATCTATCAGAATTGTCTATAACAGTAATAATATTATGGCTGAAAGCCTTTTGTATATTTTAGTATCTGTTTTGAGTTATGGGTTTTGGGGTTTTTTTTGGAGGTGCAAACTGGCATTCAGTTTAAATTTTAATTCTAAATGTTACATGGCATCTAGTCCAGTTTTCTAAACATACAAATATGTAACATCCTAATGTTGCACAATGGATAACAGGTTTTTTTCTTTTAGGAACAGTTCTGCTGCTTAACATTTGAAATAGGTATATTTTCCTTTTTTCCTTTCCAGACAAGGAAAGCTCCTTTGGTTCTCTAAATTCTGCAGAGAAACAATCACAGTCCAAAGCTGCTGGTTCCCCTCCGCCTAGGTCCCAAGAGCCTGACTTGTGATTGTTGCTAAAAAACCTCACAAGTTAGGGTCTCAGGGACTAGGAAAAGTCCGATATGATCCAGTAGAATTCGTCTTCCAATAAACTGAATTGCTTAGTAGTCATAATCGCTGTCAGTAAAACTTTCACTGCTATTGTTAAAAATAAAACCAAAACAAAACCAAAAAACAACATCCCCCCAAATCAACAACCCTTCCTTCCCCCCAGATAAACAAATCACAGTTTCAAGTAGGGGGCAGAAAAGATCAAATAAGCAGGCAAGACACATACATACATTCAAACAATGTATCAGCTGACTGAACAGACTTTTCTTAGAGTATAGTCCTTAACTTTTGGAAAGAAAAAACAAAGAACACAGGAAAAAAATCTTCACTGCCTCGTCTTGCAGGTGGCCATATTATAATGCATCAGAGGGAAGCATCTAAAAATGGGTTAAAATCTGCTTCCAGCAGATTTGTACAGTAACAATTTTATTCTATTTCCCTTAATGCCTGAAAGAAGGATTAAATGCTTGTTAAGGGGGTTCTAATTGAAATATTTCCCCATTATACTTTTAGTCCTACTGTTCAGGTGGGCCCTGGGTTACAGAGTACTTTAAACCCATTCACAATGCAAGGATAACCTTTGGGCGTGTATTCACTTTCTGCCTCTTCCCCACATTCAACATTTAATCCTTCTACAGACTGCTAGCAAAAGCTTCTTCCTTTCCAGTGGCAAAACTAGCTTTCGCTCCATAAGCTGTAGAAAACATTGACATGCAGAGATTGTTGTCACTTGAACGAGATTACTCAAAGCACACATAACTTTCAAATACTGTCGATAGAGCAAGAAGAAATGCTCGGATTTCCCGAATAATTTTGTTCTGAAGCCGAACACTTTTAATGGCACGACCACAATCCCGAACTACTTTTGCATTCATTCTCCTCCGATCTGTAGCCTTGTTTGCAGAACGAAAAAGAAAATTTCTACTTTAGGGATGGGATCCACCGTGGCTTTTTTTTTTTTTCCTCCATGAGAGCCCAGAGCAAAAGAAACAGCAGCCATAAAGGTCCTAGCCACTGGAGCAGAATCTGGCATAGAAAACTCAGTGCTCTTCGGGAAGCCGTTCAGCTTTAAAAAGGAAAAAAAGAGAAGAGGGGGGAAGAATTAGAATCTCTGCTGGTCGAACAGGTGAATCATCCATTTACAAGAAAGCTGTACAGAGCGCTCTGCTGAAGAAAAGATTTGCCAGTGCCCCCCACCCCCACCCCTGCCCTTCACCCTCCCCTCCAGAATGATACTTCAGATTTCAGAACATTTTGGATTATTTAAAATATTATTTCAGCTGATGATATAATGCAACATTATATAAGAGCCGTTTCTTTGTCACTGTGCACCATTCAATCAGTTATGCCTCAGACACAAAATAGTTAAACGAAACAAAATATATATATGAGAGAGATATATGTATAGCAGTCCCTAGATTTCATTCAATTTCTTTTTTTAAAGATGATCATGATTTAACAAACAATTTTGACCACAGCTTTCAAATCAATAATTAGAATGAAAAATCTCTCCCCTCTATAAATATGACATTAACATAATTATACCACCCCCATCGCATAGACCCATCCTCTTTAGGGAATACATCTGATGCTCTGAAGATGGAAATCAGTCAGATTTTAGTTGCTCTCAAACGTACCTTTGCTTCTCACTGACTGACTGGCTTTACCTTCCATGCACACACACAGTCACTAGCACACACACGCACACACACACATACACATGCGCGCGCACATACACACACACGCACAAAAAGGCAAGGCAAAGCAGCGGATGCTGACTCAGAGCAGTTGTGTGTGGAGGGGGTGGTATCGGCTGGTATTTTCACTGCACTCATCATTAACATTAACTCACTCTCTAGCATCCACCCTCTCTCAGACCTGCTGGACTGCAGCATTTGCATGACGCTGTCACTCTAGCCCTTGTGGGTCAGATGTTAGAAGAAAAAAAAGCCTCAAGGCTCTCATAAGGAATGCCTTCATTTCTTCCAAAGGGTCCCTCTTCTTATTTTTCCACCTTTCTACTTCCTCTGTTGCTGTGTCTCAGTTGTTTGACATCTTTCCGGAAGAAAATGTCTTGAGCTGCAATAAGCCAGTAGTCAGTCGGTCCTCCCCTCACCTCACACTCCTATTCCCACCCCCTTTTTTTCCTAATCAATAAGACAGATCTCCAAATGCAGTTGTGAAAACAGGCTCTGACACACAGACTTTCATCCTCGATCCTCTGCCTCAGGAATAGCAGGCAACCCAGGCTCACACGTGATGTAGAGAGAAATAATGCCAGTAATTCTTGAACAGACTTAGGAGTTTATTCTACGCCTTCTTCATTTTTTCCTTTGCTCGAATAAATACCAGTGGGAAGAACACACTAGCTCTCAAAAGCTACAAGGATTCATTTCTTCAGAAAATAATGAAAATTAAAAAGACTAATATTAATCTTCCTCAAAATTAATGCTATCTTTTTTTCCCCACTCATTGTGCTCTTTATAAGTAGGAATTGTCTCATAGCCAAAACACTGCCAGGGTCTGAATAACCATTCACTGTGCTGAAATTGCGAGTTTCTGGACTTCAATCGGTATTTAACTGGACTAAGTAATTTTTTTTTCTTTTTTTTTTTCTTTTAGACTTCTTAATTAAAAATAAAATGAAAAAATAGAAGCTGCTTGCGTCAGAGGGAGCACTGCGAGAGAACAATGGCAATATACCCGTACCACCACACCGAGTACTGAAAATGCATGTTTGAGCTACGCTTGTGTATTTATCTGTATGGTATTTGCTCCGTGTTGGTAGAGCAGTCTGCGCACATACACGTACATCGAATACACACACACACAGAGAAACTCAAGACGCATATATAAAATATACAACACAAAACAAAGCACAAGGCTGTTAACTGAAACACAAGCACAAGTTGTCTGACAGGCTATGAAAATCCACAGAGCATAATTATTGTGTGCATTTTTACCTTGTTCCTTTGTTCTTAAGGCAAGGGACTTTAATGACAATCTTTCGGCTTTTCCCTTTTTACGCCAACGGTATTTGGGAATTATTTTTCCAGACAATACCACACCACTGTGATTCGCGGTATAAAAATTATTTACCAGAGGGGGGGACAGGTGATACGCAATTCACCAGCCAATTCTCAAAGCTGCCTGGTGCTGTAGAAACTCTCGGCGTAGCCGGGCAGGCAGGTCCCAGGATGCAGTGCTACACCGCAGTCCCGGCTCAGGTAGCCATTTGGCAACCTTACAGCAGCAGCAATTGTGAAGGGCATCCACTCGCAGGAAAGGTCCAAAAGAAAACACTGCGCGGCCCCGAAGTAAAGAAAGGAAGCCAAAACGCCGGGGTACACGCCCTAAGCACAGTCGGTACGTGCTTATGACCGGTCGTCGTGATGGTAATTAATTTCCGAGGTAAAGGACGGAGGAAAGTAGACAATTAGGAAACAGTTAAGTTTGAAATCTCAGAGAAAGGGAGAGAAGGAGACAGACACACACCCACAGACAGAGACAGAGAGCAAGCGGAGAACACCAAGCATGAGACAACAAAAACAAGACCGAAATCAGATTTGGGAAACTGAAAAAATACAGGATCACAGCATTCAGCTTAGCATTTACTGAGGTATAAAAAAAAATTAACACATGCACAGCATGGCTTAAAATACTTATTGCCATCAATAGTCTGTGACGGATGCCGGCTTCTTACTGCTATACGTACATTAGATTGGTCATTGCTCTTAATCTCCTTTTGCTCAGACCCATCCATTTTTTGCTGCTCCAGCATCTGTGCCCTTTATGCTTTTTTTCTGTATAGTTACCCACAATACCCTGGATAAATTAATGTCATGACCTCGCTATGGCTATCAGACAGAAAAAAAAGTCTACTATTTTAATAATTGAACGTTCGCGTACAGCAAACTGCCTACTGATAGCCCAGCTTTGTGGACTGCCTCCAAAAGCAGCCTTTTCTAGCTCTGCGAATCAGAAACAACAGATGCAAATACTAGCCACATTGCCCCAGCTCTCTGTCTTGCTTTTTTTTCTTCAAAAAACCCCACCCTTTTCAGCCTGTGCCATCTCATTTTCCCTGCCTCTGCCCCCCTCAATGGTTAAAAATGTTAGCCTGCTGAAATTAGAAGCTTTTGAATAAAAGCATAACGATGAGTGAAAATTATAAATGGCTGCAGATTCTGGAAATTTATATCCAGACGGTGAGTAGGGAAGAGTACCCAGGTTCAAGTGCTGAGCCTCACTCGGGAGCACCTCTGGGGCCAATGGGACTGCAGACTGGATTAAATCAATAGTCGTCTGAAACGAGATGTCGTAATCAATCAGCTCAATTACCACTGTCATAGATCTGGGCTTAAGGTCTTTCCTGATTCCACTCTTCTAATCATTAACCCTTATACATCCTCAAAATAGGAACTCACACTTGCTCTGCTGCACTACCTTTCAGACCATCAAAGTTTAACTTAGCATTTTCCCCTCTTTTTCCCTTTCCTTATTTAAATAATATAAGAATGGGTCAGCAAGAAACATTTTAAATGTGAATATGGCAAGGTTAGATGCACTCCTTTAAAGGTACCTATTATATATTTGCTGCGTGTGCGCTTATATATTATTATAATGCCTCCGGGAGTGGCTGGGTGGATCAAAGACTGCTGTTTAATTAACATTCAACTCAGCTGTTTCCTTGGAGATTAAAAATAGAAGACTAGTTGAATTAAACTGAAGCTGTTCACTCCTTTCACTAATCCAATATTATAGAACTCCTCTCCCCTCAACCTAGTTAGGAACAACTCATTTGTGGTTAATCAACCACTAGGAAAATACATTTTCAGTTTGAGGGTAAGTGTGAAAAAGTTGGCAAAACATTTTTGTATGCATATCTGAATTTCACGGAATTGCCCAATTATTTACATTTTGCATCCACAGTACAGTAAATCCCCATGTGATGCAAGGAGAAAAGAACCATTGGGTTTGAATATGAGCAGCACCACTTTAAAATCTTGCCTGTAATTACTATTCGCTGTATGAAGATTAAATGTCATCCATTTAACTTTTTTTATTCCTGTGCAGGTCCTGAAAAGATCAAAAAGCTTTTCATAAAAATGCTCCAGCAATTGTCACATATCCTTCTCTCAGTTTCTCAGGAGGAAAGAAAGAATCCAGGTAGCAAGTATCCAGAATTTTGGTCTCTTAAATGTGATTTATTCTGCTGATAGACTCAAATAATAATAGTGAAAGAAAACGCCATTACATTTACAGTTACATCACTGTCTGTACACACTGCCTCTGTTTCCAAGCAGAACCACACCTTTTTTAACCACAGATCTGCTTTTCAGCTGGAGAGGCCAAATGCACAGCCTTAGACCCTGCAGCCTTGTGAATGCCAAATAGCAGAATTAGCCCCTGTGCCACGGCAATGATATTTTGGGGAGCAATTTGTGCTCCTAGAGGTGCTAGGAGTGCATATGGGACAGGAGCAGCAAATAGGTGTTTCATGGCAGAGGCCAAGGCCGAGACCGGGGGTCTGGCTGCGGGGAGGGCACCTGCCGGGGCAGGGCACCACGCTATCCAAGACAGGTTATAATTGGAGATCGATTGCTGGATTTAATGACCCAGCTGTTTTCATTAGTAGAAATGTAAAAAATTGGTCTAGAAAATTATTCATCTGCTAGTATAGGCGCTTTTTAACAGGCTTATACCTCAGCCAGGAGCGACTTTGTTGCAGTAACTGACCCCTCACAGATGGAAAAAAATTACCTCAGCGTTGCATCTTTTCTGGGAAAGATTTAGCTGACAGTGGGATGAGATACAAAAAGAACCTTAATTCTGTCCTTTAGTAATGCTAAATGAATGCAATGCAGCAGACACCACCTTAAACTGGATGAAGGGTACTGCTCAGTTTTGCAGGCAGCAGTTAAGAACTGTAAGCATCATCCACAAGGGGACAGCATTCACATCCACACTGGAAAGATGCAGTTTGTGTACATGAAGAACAGAATAAGAGTAGCAGCCATTGCTGAAACCACCCAAAAATTTTTAAAAAAAAAAGAAAAAAAAAAGGCGTTTCCTGGATTATTACTTATGGACGGAGAGGGAGGAGAGGTGAGGCTGGACATGAATGTCAGATATCAAAACCCGTTCAAATACAGGATAAGCCTTTTGTTTCTTAGGCAGGAAGAGTAAGGTAATTTGCAATATTAATACAAACTTCGTGTGAAAGACAAGGATTCTCTGGAATAACAAATAATAATGTTAAGAGAATGTGATGTCAAGAATTAGATACTATTGAAGCAAAATCAGAACGTGTCTAACACGAAGGGAGAAATGCACTAAAATCAAACATTATTCTGATTTTACAGTTCTCATCTTCATATTCTCAGTGTGCTCCAACTGGGAGGTAACACTCTCATCCCTCTTCTTTTTCTAGGACCAGAAGTATCTTCATCACAGTGCACATGAAAGGGATACCCATTAAAATAAAAAGTTTAGCTTCCTTTAATGTAGCATTTAAACAACTTAGAAGAATGAGACTGTTAGTGACCTGTGTCTAAGCATATGCCATAGTTTTGTATGATTGTCCATGATACCTTCTCACCTCACTGATGAACAGCAAGGGGACAAAGACTTCAGAAAAATCCCACAGCTATCTAGTCCCAGATCTGTCACAAAAATCTGCCCTCTTAATTTCTTGTTTAGAAATGCTACACCCAAACTTTGCCTTATTTTTTAGTAACAGTGCCTTTTGTAACTTAGCTGAAATTCCCACCTGTTCGTGAAGTATTAAAAAATATGTATAGCCTACAGAATCTATTACAGAAAGGAAATCACACAAATAAAACCACAGAGAAACAGCAATATCCTTCTCTCCCTATGCAAGCTCCTTCTTACTTGAGAAATGCTATTATACCGTTTCCTTGCTGACTCGTCAATTTACCTGCCTGTTATTAAAACACAGACATATGACAGCAGAAATTATTGCAGTCTGAATTACTTTGAAAGTATATGAACACTATTCAATAGACCTTGATTTCACTGACATTTTCAATTAAAAAAGTAATTATTTGTGAAAACTAACCACTATGATATTTATTCTTTTTTGACCTACGTTTTCTTGAGCTTCAAAAGCATGAAATTTCTATTTATGAACACTTTTTATACTTACTTCACTAATTGCTTTGTGTTACTGCTTAATACATCATCAGCACAATGTGAAGAAAGAGCCTGGTACTAAAATGAAATTCCAACTGTTCATAAAACTGTTTTTGATTAAACAGTCAAGTTTGCATTTGCAGTCTGTTCAATAAGAAAGATGCAAAGTGACAAGCACTATTTTAAAAATCCCGCTTCATAAATTTTCCAGTATGACATTTTTACTCCTTCCTTGCTAATTAGGTATACATGTATATAGATATATATATATATAAAATCGATAAAAGCACAAGATTACGTGGAACAAGATCACCAAAATATGTTGTTTATTCCCAGAAGGCACCCCTCCATGCTGGTTTAACACTATCATTGCAATCAACAGTGGGCCAAATTGCCCAAATAGGGCAATTCAAGTAACTTTATTCAGAGAGAGAGTGTTTCTGACATGATCTGAACTAGTTTTCTGAGCACCGATTCTTGGATACATATATGTCAAATAAGAATCAGAGTTTATAAAAGGAAATTAAAGGCATTCTATGCATACTGCAAACAGTAACAGAATGTACAGAAGTCTGCTATAGAAAAAAACCCTCCTATTTTCTTAACAATGTGATTTGAAGATAAACATTTGTGAGAAACATTCAGACACACCATTTCTACAGCTTTAAGAGTTTTCGAAAGTAGGCTGGGGAAAACCAAAGCATTTTAATAAGAAAATACAAAATAGCAGGTTCAATGCCCGCAAAACCAGAATATTTTAAATTTTCTAGACAGTGAAGGTTAAAGCTATCCTGCATTCTCATAGTTCTCTCTCTCCTTTCAATCAATCTCATTGATTTTTTTTAAGGGTCAGAGGCTATACCTTCATTGATCAAAGAAACAGCCTGACACAGCGAAAGAGTCTGCCAATTCCAGACAGATCAATCACACCTTTGTCTGCTTTTGATACATTATGGTTATTTATTCTGCATCACCATGACTTTCTGTCGCATGGCTCTTAATGTAATAATGCTGCTCAGGGACAACAATAAAAAAGGGGGGAGGGGAAATATTCTATTTAAAATATTTTAAGCCCCTCTCTCTGGTATTTCTGAAGGTGGCTTATGATGGAACTTGGCCAACTTGTTTGATTTCATTTTTGCCTTGAAAAAGAACTCCTGTTCTGGTATTTAGCTCTCCTTGGTCAGCATTTTGTAGGATTTTATAAAGGCAATCCTTTGAAAATGATTTGTGCAAACTGTTTTTAGACAAGTAATTAGATCTTGATAGGACAACAATTATGATCTAATCACAACCATAATTTTCCACGTTTATACACTGTTTTAGAGATGTTTTAATAAACAGAATGTAACTGATACCTGGCTACAGTTACTGACTGCTTTATGACTGTAAAATGAAACTAAATGGTCAGCCTAACATAATTGCTAGGAAATATTGCTGAATAAACAGATATAAGTGCTGAAAAGCTCCTAGCTTTGCAAACTATTATGCTGAAAGACAGCTAAAGCTTTAAAAAATGCACTATATGCTCACTGTCTGTCGTGACTGAAAGTTATATGCTATTATTTATCTTTCCGTAGCATCCGCAAGAAGCCTTTAAAACTCCTGTTGATCTAATATCAAATCTTTTGTTCACATTTGGTAGCCTATTACTTCACAAGCAGTTGCACTACTTAAGAGAAATCACTTGTGGGTCTTGTGATGCTAATTATAAGTAAATGCATTAAAAATCCAGTTCTAAAGGTGAAATTGTAGCCTAAGAGAAATCAGTGGCAAAATGCCCAGTGACTTCAGTGGAGTCAGGACTTCACTGCAAGAAGTTACATATCAACTTCTTCAACCCAAGCTACCTCCAGTAGAAAAGGCAGCTCATGGGATTTCACAGGACCATACTCTTATAAAGAATTAAAAAAAAAATTAACATATATCTTAGCAAAATAGCTAGCAAAGCTGTGATGAGCTCTATGCACCATGCAGCCCTAGCTAAGACAGTGGAACTGTTCAGTAAAATTAAGCATGTAGACCTTTGCAGAATCAGGATATCAGGTAATAAGACATAATCACCATCTTGAAGAAATTATTCACCTACATCATTAGAACATTAAAAATATGATATACGATAATCCAAACACTTGGCATTAGTTTCTGATTTCACTGTGCCTGCTCTGTAAATTATTGTGCGCCCAATTTACAATTACATCAGCATTATTATGTAGAGCAAAAGGTAAGTGGTACACAAAGCTGAAATATTAAACCCATTAAAAAGTTATGAGTTTGACAGAGTCCCTACATGTATTCGTGTGCATGCCAAGAAATGCATTTTAAAACCTTTAACTAAAGGAAACTGCCTTCCAGTGATAAACTGCGATGCCTAAAAGACATTGCTAAAATGCTACCGCCACTCTCAAAGGCCAAGAGATCTTAAAAACGGTTGCTGGCTGACAGCATTACACAAAAACATACAGTTTCTTCTGTAAAGAAATAAAGCTGAATGTGCAACATTTCAGAGAAGTTTTGAATAAGTCTATTTGTCCGGTTTACTCTGCAAAGGCTCTGTAGAAAACAGCACCATAAACACTTTCAGTCCCCACACAAGGGCTAAACAAAGAGTCCTCTTTCTAGCCATTTAATCCAGTAATTTATTTTTTCAACCATCACATAAATCGAAACACAGCTGTAACCAATGACTTGCAGATCCAGTTCCCTGCCAGCTGGATCCTGTTCTGCTGAAGCAGCAAGATTTTTACATTGTTCACTTCTGTACATCTGGAGAAATCATTTGGGTTCAAAGGTGACTAGAAAAGCTCTTTAAATAAACTCAACCAACAGTGAAGAGAGGCCTAAGTATCTACAAAAGCTACATGGAGTTCCATTTAAAAAGTTCTTTTTTTTCAAATTAGCACATAGAGCAGTTTGCTTCTTTAAACATTTTATGATCATGACATTTTAATTGAATTATACACTCAAATATGTATTTTGATAATAAAGAAACATCTACTGTTTCCCAAGAACTTTCAAGCACAATGTCAATACTCAAAAGTGATCACAGTCAATAGTTTGTGTACTTATCACATTTAAAAGAATCATCAGAAAAATAGTGATGGAATGAAATAAAATATCAAAATATACCTCAATTCATGCATCTTAGCTGTTGCCTGAAATGCCATTTGACTTTAAATCAAAAAAAAGCAAACAATAAGAAAGCACATACTGTACTTAGATATGCTGAACCTGAAATCTCTTAGAAGTTAATCTTTAAAATAGCCTTCCTTCAAAAAGTCTGTATCATCCCTTACTGCATGAGTCTGCTAGTTAAGTAACAAAAATATCCCTGACATTTAAAACTGCACACAGTAAATTGATTACAATGCCTCATTTCCTTTAGAAAAGCAATCACAAAGCAAACCAACTGAATCTTTCAGAGGTAAATAACAATGAATATTGAAGGCTCATATAATCTGTATCTTTGATTACTTTTCAGACAAAACAGATGCTCAAATATGTTTACAATGGAGGGGTTTCACACCTAGCCCAGGCCCCACTAACAAAAATACTTACAACATTGAAAGTCCCTAAGCTAGGTCTTATTTGCAAATTCATAAGCATGCGCTCTTGGTTACAAAATAAACCAAAATTTGTCATTGGATGGGTGTTTCTCTTCAAGCAGGTAAGCAGGACACATCCAGAACATGCCCCAGTTGCTTAGGTAAAGATGTAGTTCCTTTACTGCATGTTATTAAAAGGTATTTCAAAATTCAGTTAGGGTTCGCTACTGTAACTGCTTCTTTTCCCTTTTTTAATACTTACTGTTACAGCTGTTTTGAAACAATGCTGATAAAAGTATCCTTTCTGCTTGCCACTCTGCCCACATCTCTGCACTGGCTTCATGTTATTGCCCGTTATCTCCTCCTCACAGATCAACTGAGTAGCTACCTCACCTTCAGCTCTTGCTTCTTGTTGTCTACTCTTGCCTGCGCTTCGCCCCTTCATCATAATTATAGGAATGCACTGTTAAATATGCTATCTGTGCTCTGTTGTGAAAATAGGAGCATTAAAAAAGTAAAAATAAAAAAGAAGGAAAATATCATGTCTTTCAAAGCCAGATAAACCAGATAAATCATCTGCAAAAATTAACATGAACAACTCATAACCAGGTAATTGCTACCTCACTCCGGGGCAAACTTCAGGGTATTTAGACGTGCATTTCTGTCCATTAACATGTATGGATTTACGTAAACATTCTAAAATTAAACGTATCTAGTTTGCACTTAATTACAATGTTTCTGGAAAGCTTTCGCCCTTCAGTTCCTGATGTGTATATTCTTAACTATGGTTGAGTTTTTGCCTGACAACTAATGTAAGTGTCACAAAACGGAGTGAATTTTGACGGAATATAAGCTTCCACTGCCCAATAACTGAGCTTCTGCAATGTCTCCCATGATCAACTTTGCCAAAATCATCAGCACAATTCAACAGCATGAAATTAATTTACTATCCATTCACCACAGTTCTTTTGTTTCACCACCAACAGCCCTCTCTAGTTCAGACTCTGTCTTGTCAAAACTATTTGCCTCCATTTTTAATAAAGAGATTAGGATTTATTACCCAATTCAGACATCACCTATGGCCCATTATGTAACATTAGCTGTCTGCCTGCCTGCCTAGGGTTTCAGGGAAGTTAGATTGAGTCACAACCAATACCGAGTCACAGTCAATATTGAGTCACAATACACACTTCAGAGGCCTGGGACAGTCTAGGAAAAGTAAAGTAGCCTGGAGAGAGGTATTACCTATTTTTGTTAGGTGCCTTTGGTTGCTTAGAAAACCTCGCTTAACTCTCTCGCATCATAGTTCGCAGTACAGATGGTATGCTGATTTATCCAGGAATGTAACTCCCATGGCACACCCTGAGGCAAAGGCTTTGGTGTTTTTTATATATCTGGTTTAAAACCTAAGCCCTGCTGAATGAATCTCCCAACTGGAAATCCAACTCACTGAGCTAGAAAGACTGAATCAGAGATTTGTAGATCCGACACGCCAATTTCAGAATGTGCTAAGCCAGATCTTCCAATTATTTGAGTTTTTGTTTGGCAAATGTTATGGGTGTTTCTACCTAGGGGGTTGGGTAATTATGCTTATCTTCTATAAGGCATTTAGTTATGCCAGTTTACACTGCAGAGAGTCCGACATGTAACCTGTACCACTGGGTGCTCTGCAGCAGGGATGAACAACTTTCTAAGGCTGGGGTGCCAGACTTCACATACATGTCCTGTACGAAAGACAGGGCTTGTCAATAGAAACTGAACAGGGAGCCAGAAGCTGCTGCCATTTAAAGATGAATGATATTGCCAATCACCTTTTCGGCAGACTCTTGCTCCCGTGCAAGGCAGCGATACCCATTTGCCAGTTCTCAGCGAGTGTGCAACCCAGGACCTTCAACCCATAGCATAAATCAGGACATCTGCCAAAAGAGGTGGTCCTTTCTGCCCTCCCTCCTGACCTCAGTCATTTGTTCCTCCACCTTGTTTGTGCTGCCACTTGCATCTTACAGCTGCATCATAAAGCAGATTAGGGACCTGACCCAAAAAGCAAACCAGAAGAAATACAAGATTAGTTTGCAGCTGGATCAATCCTTGATCTAGCTCGTTAAACAGCCACATAAACTAAGCGCCAGCACAAAATGACAGGTGGAAACGAGTACCACTGGCAAGAGGATGGAGTTCTCCTTTCGGTGGCAACCTGAGCATAGGCAGAATATAAATGGGCTACACCTAGTTGGAACCAGGAGCTGTGTGAACCGTGGCCTCTCAAAGACATCACTTTAGGACACTAAGGGTCCCCATCTTCTGTGCACTAGCCTTACTACACTCCCTGGCATCCGTGTTGAACCCTGCAATACTCTCTGAAGCAAAGATATGAGAGTGTATTGCAGCCAGAAAGAAATTAGAAGATACAGCCAGAGGATAAAAGACCAGACACTCCAGGAAGTATCACGTAGAAGGCAGTTCAAAGTGGTCAGAATAGTAAATGAGATATTAGCAACAGTCAAGTAATACATCAAGGCTATAAATAACTGTGAAATCAGGTATTAACAGTAATTATACAACACACAAAGGAGGTGCTCAGATTCCAGTACACTTGAATGCAGATTACTGCAGAGCTAAGGATAGTTGTGACAACAGATTTAAAACCAAAATTAGATCTCTGATTTTCAGACACTATGAAGAAGTTTATTTGAACTTTGCCAAAAAGGGCTTAAACCTACTATACGCATATAATTACTTGTACAGTCTTCTCCTTGCATGTATCTCACTCCACTTATCCCATTTAGAATGGTGTTCTCAGTCAATTATTTACAAAGATAAAATAGAGTGGCTTAGGGTTTTCATAAAGTCCATTATAGACATGAACCATACAGAGAGAATCAATAAATTGTATGTTATCTCCATACAGCATTCAGCATTTTGCCTTTTTTTTTTTTTTTGGTAACATGCCTATCACTGATGTAGTCAGTACACTTTTCATTGGATTTTGATCTACAGGCACACACCACAAGGCAAACATATGCCTTTTCCTTCACAAATAAAGTGCCATCAGACACCGCATCCGTGTTTGTAAATCATTTTCGAGATGCTGTGTTCTCACACGTGCAATCTGAGAGCAACAACATAAGACGAAACATATCATTGTGAAACATATCACATCCATTACTTATGAAAAAAAAGGGTGGAATGGCACGATCCACAGCTAGGTCTATGTTGTGCCCTGAATTCCTAAGCAGAACATCTCATCACAATGACTGAGCATTTCAGCCCAAAAAGGACCATGCCTCTCTAGGGATCACAGTACTTGCAGGCGCATTGGAAATCCACATGGTGCGTGCATGCGACAGACTCTGCCTGGGAACCCACCAGCTGGCTGAAAGAGACCAGCAGCATGTGCAACCGGGCAGCTTAAAGAATCATTGCATATGCAGAAAAAAACCTTCCCAAGTCCACACTAATTTACCTTTAAAATAGCCCCCAAAACATAACTTCCTTTTAAATAAAGTAAATTTGACATAAAATGTTAGCTTAAAGCACTTCATTTGCACATCCTCGAGAGGACCATGGACCTGAGGAGATGCAAATATCAGAGAATAAAGGCATCTTTTCTTCATCTTTGATTATTAGGTTACAATGGCACCTTGAGAGGCATGGTTTCCTGCATGAAATCCTGCTGTATGAGCCTTGGCCTTGCCTTGCCAGGGTCCAAAACTGCAGCTTAGGATGGCAACACAAGGTAATTGAGTAAATCCTTCTCAATACACCTGTTTTCTCCATGAAGAAGTGAAAGCTGCACTACACTTTAAAAAATGTCCTTCCATGCCAGTAGGAGAGATGCCTGTAGGATAACCAGCAATAGGAGGAACATAAAATTTAGTCTGTTATGTAGCACAAAAATGGCGATAATGATTCAAGGGCCTCCTTGCTCAACATCCTGCCTTCAACACGACATATAAATGGATGCCAAAGGTCTTCCTTTGAATTAGATAAGCACAGATGATCCCTCTAACAAAAGACTATGAAGTGGCTATGAGGAAAGAGAACTGGTTCGGATATTACTAAGAGAGTTGCCAGGTGGGAAAAATGAAATAGCACAGAATTGTAGTAACATGTTTTCAGGAATTGAAGGAGGACAGAGAGTACATAGGACAGGTAATGGTATAACATGCTGTTCTTCTATACTCACTAAAACATCCCTGTTTCCCAGCTCCTCTCTGTTTTCCGTGGATATTATTACAATGATTTCAAAGCCCCTTTGCAATTGTTTCAAATTCCATGCTATGTTCAACATGAGCAGTGGTAACTGCACTGCCTTTGAACATAAGTTTTCTGGTGCAAGGAATCTCTTGTTACCAATACGTGAACTACTTCTTATAGTCAGCCCCTGAAGTTTGCTGAGTGCAGGTACCCCAGAAGACAAAGAAGCAAAGCCAACAAAACCTAACAACAATAACAGCTAGCCAAGAGTAACGTGATTTTTAATAATTACTTTTGTTTTCTCTCTCCATCCTGGGATCCTTTGGGATCCATCCTGGGAGCTTTGCAAAGAGGGAAAAGTTATAAATACAACTCCTAATGACAAAATCAGGTATTTCAGATACATCTGGGAAGTTTAGAAAGCCAGTTTGATGATAATTCCTCCAGGTGAGTCTGATAAAACATAGTTAAAACCTATTATGCCCGACGTGTCATAAAATACATAACTAACTATTTTAAAGAGAGAATTATTCCACTAATAAAATATACAGGAAGCTAAGCAAATATTCTACTATATTACACTACTGGAGCATTAAAATTCTTCGTAAAACCATAAGCCAGCAACTGAGAGATTCTTACAGTTTTTCCTTTATTAGACAGAAACATTATACCTCTGTACAGGGTACAGATGCCATAAGCACAGCTATTTGAAAAATGAATTACCAAAATTTTCTGTGGATTTTAGTTAGGCAACTGCAGGCCTTCCTGGGTTGCAAACAAACTCTGATCCAGCCAAATGTGTAAGTCCCCAGATTTATAAAGCGTTCAATCCAATGCAGAAGTGGCAGAATGCTTTGCTAAATCCACCTGCAAGAGAAGTGTCACATGACCCTTTTCCATAGAAAAGTGGCACTATTAAGCCTTGATGATATTAGAATTTTTCAAAAGCATGTTGAAGCACAGTATTTTTTCAGCCTGCCAAACAGTGCCATTACACTTGCTTCATTCTTAAAATTCAGCAAATGAGTCAACAAGCATTTTCATTATTCAGTGAGCAGTATCAGAAAGTGTGAGGCAAATACATGAGGACAGGTTTATAACTTCTACCCCTCCATCAATTCTTACAGATTTCAATTGTTTAAAATTGTCTTCTGCACTCCTGTCACTACTTTAGCTAGTGACCTCATAGCAGCAGCTTTAAATTTTAAATACCAGACATTCACCCCTCAATTAAATGTGCAGCAAGTTACATTACATCAACACACAGTTTCCCCTTATTCCCAGGCAAAACTACTTCTCCAACTGTCTTAGTATTCATACCCATGTATTCCCAGATTATGAGTGAGGTAAATGAGCATTAAAAATATTCTGCTCATTATTAATCTCATTTCTTACCATTTTTTTGACCATTTTTGGAAAAAGAAAAATACAGTATTTTGCATTCCTTTAAAACCAACATCCATTTGGAGGGAAAAAAAAAAGAAAAAAAAAGTAAGGAAAGACCATAAAGTATCAAGTGGCACTCCACATTCATTCATCTAGAGTCTTGGTATGATTATTAGCGCTCATGATTGTGTGTCCCGGAATCCTCTCACTCTAAGTTCCTCCAGGTTGTATTCTGCTCTTAACAGGCAAAAATTAATTGACGCATTATCTAAACTGAAGACAGGATTTTTCTTTTGATATGCAAGAGCTTCAAATATGGTTTTAATAGGTGTGGGAGTAAAATCCACAGTACCTATGTACATTTTAGCTTATTTCCCAAAGGGATAAAATAGACTTGATGGAGCAATAACATTTCTTTCACAGACTACCCTTTCACTTCAAAATAAATCAGCTAAAGTGATCTCAAGCAAAGGATTTATCTGTGCAAACCCAGTCATGTCATTCATTAAGGTCTACTCACTCCTCTATTTCAGGACGACAGTCAGAATTTACTGAAATTGGCATTGAACATCAATGTTATTTCCCTGTATCCACAGCAGGAAATAGCAGTACTTGAGACGATACTCCAGCATGGTAAGCACGGATAAATGACGACTTTTACTGAGGACCACTGTAGGTTAGTGAAAGGAGATGTTGTGGTGTCCTTAATGTAAGATTAATGAATCTTACTGTTATTCTAAAGCAGTCCTGAGTAATGGTTTAAAATCAGCGCTGAAATAATTCGAATCAAGATTGTCAGGGCAAGCATGGAAATAAAAAAATCATCCATTGCTTTACAGAAGATTAATCAAGTTGAGTGAAATTGGTAACATTTTAAGTTAATAGTAATTTTTTAAGTGAGCATATGCAGACCATATATGAAATGCAAATTTTGAAGTCTTTCATAGTTGTACAAAACCTGTTTTCTAGATTTAAGTATGTACATAACCAGTCTGCATTGAAGTGCATTTCATCCAATCAATCCATAAATGACCACCATGCTCTTAGCAGCTCTGAAAGGAGATCAGTGGAAAAAGCAGAGTGACAGGTATCAGGGCCAGCTTGGTGAGCAATACCAGTATGCACTTTACAGACTAAATTGGGAAGACACAGCACTGATCAGGAATTAACACAAAGTAAATTAATTGGCGGGGTCCTGAATGTCACAATTCTACTTCATGTTTGGGTATCCAAACATGATCTGAACATGTCTACCTGCAGATAAAGAATATTTGAACTTAATTTTGGATAACAATTAAGTTAATTTTACATTTTGCAGGGAATAACTTGCAACACACTGACTGGATCCAGAAAATACATGGAAAAGACAATGCTGAAGGAGAGATCATGGGTTACAAAAAACATTTGTACTTCCATTTTGATATAATAGTAAAGTACTGCATACCATACTCAGAAAATCTTGGGCCAGAAAGCTTGCACTACACATTTTTTTTATACAAATTTGGTTCATTGAGATCACCTATATACAAGAGAATATTCTCTCATTTGCCATAGCTACCGAGGTATAGCCAAAATTAGCCTAAAATGAGATTTACTAGTCAAATGAACTTTCACTAGCTCATCCCATTCTGGCCATCCTATTATCAGAAACGCTTTCATAATTTGGAAGGATATCAGAGAAAGACAAGAGGTGTGATTAGGCAGATGCCAGCATAGACTGGAGAACTGTCAAGAAAGGTAAGTATTTTATGTATTTACAGCCTACAAGTATTTGTTGGGCATTATCTCCACAGCAAAAGCACAGAGTTTTTCCATAGAGAGACATATGTAGGAGAAGTGAGATGGAAATCAGAATAAGAATTTCTATTTGTGTAACAAGGAATTCTTTTTCACAATGAAACATTATTTCAAGATAATGGCTAACTTCTACAAAACTAGCTTACACCAAACACAAGAATGGACTAATCCTTCATTGGCTCTGAAAGCATAATGGGTCCTTTTTACCTCTAGTTCTTACGTACTTCCATATGAAAATAAGGAAGGCAAAGAACCACACCAGTGGTAAGAATCAATAGAGAGGAGGGATCTCAGAGCATAGCAGCAGTTCAAGGGAAAATAGAGCTTCACCTGCCTTGATAGGGATTGAAAGGAGATAGCAATAGCAACATCACAGTGAGAGTTCTGCAACCTCCCCATCCAGGGAATAGAGGTTTTTATAAGGATATGAAAATATTGTAAAATGTAGAAGAGAACAGGAAGTATTTAGGGACTAAATAAGATTAAGAGAACTATTTAATGACAAAAGAATGATGAAAAACTTTTAATCTTGAAAACAGGGATTTTAGGAATTTAGAGATAGCTTGCAAGTATACGAAAGGACCTAGGGCAAGACAAAATTTCCCTAGAAAAGAAAGAAGAAAAGAAGGCAGACAGTAGAATGGACTTGCCTTGGAGTTAAGAGTAACTATTACAAGGTTTCAACTCATTTCTTTGGTTTGGGGTTTTTCTGAGATTGTATGCTGTAATTGTGATATGGAACAGCCTGGCAAAACATTAGACAGCAATGTAAGTTTAGGCAAAATCTGGACCTTTTCTTTATGCTGAACAATAGATATATGTGAGTATGTTCCACCTATACCAAGTTCAAACTAATTTAATAAAAGAGGATGTCAGACCTCTTACCTCCCTGCCCTACAAAACCCTATGCACCAGAAGTTCCATCAAGGGACTGAATCATGGCCACCTTAATGAACAGCTTTTAATGGATTTCCACAAATCCACTCTTTTTTAAACATTTTGAAAAGTACAGTTGTTTGAGCAACTGCATAATGCACTTTTCTCCTTGGAATCTATTTTAATCAGTTTCGTCCATAATACTAAAAAAAAGATGCTCATTTTGCATATTCCTTATTCTCCTCTCATGTATTCCACTTGGAGGTATACTGTGTAAAGATCACTGCTATGATTGTGTGACTGTTCATCGTAAGGCTGGTACATTTCTTGTACAACCATGTAGTTCATTTGTTTATACCATATATGATTTGCTACTATCCTTACCTTTAAACTGTAGGGAGACACATATAGCATGTGCCTAGCAGATGCAGAAGAGCAACAGCCTGGCTAACTACAGGTGTAGTAAACTCTGTAAACCTTAGCTGTGCTAAGTAATAACTAAAATATAAGCAAGAAACAAGGACTATCCACAGAAACCCCTCAGCTGTTTCAACAGTGGCACAGACAGGGTAAATCTTGTGCCATAGAGGAAACAGCAGGACAGAAGGACTCAACTAAGACCTTCACTGATACCTTCCCCATCTGGATTTCTGAGCCAGAAGAAGCATCTGTATGGGATACTAAGCACCCTGTAATGGTTGATCTTACAGGCACTTAGATTTCAGTTTGGCTTTATACATCTACATTGCCCTCCCAAATGAAAGAATTTACAAGTTTGGATCCTTCTTGCAGTGACTAGAATTTAGATATTTACTTAATGAAGAAAATATATTATTTTTACATATGTAAAATTTGCATCTCCTCACTTTTGCTGAATCTTCACCTACTGTTGTACTTTGGAAAGAGGCACAACATATTTATTTGGAAATAGATTTTTTTCTTCTCTCCTTTTGCTCATTTCTTCTCTACCACAGCAGTCAGAATAAGAGATGATGCTGCATTATATGCTATCATCTGTACCGTATGTAGATTAATATCACACAGATAGGGTCTTGTTGCCATTGCTTCTTATTTTGTGGTGAGGGGTTTATTTGGAGGATTTATAAGGGGAGGGGAAAGGCCACTGAAACCTTAACAGAGATCATAGGTTTTATTGAGTTGTCCACAATGACTTGATCTCTTTTCCTGGTATTTTTAAATTCATTTAGAACCCAACAGAGGCCATAAATAGTTCAAATTACTTCTTTCAATGCCTGCTAGCTTTCATACATCACTGCTGAATTTCATTTGACATTGTGTCATCCACTGCTGTAGTTCTGAGGGTTCCCCTTTGAAGTTCCCCACATAGCGTGTTTTGGACTTGAGTAACTTAGCTAATTGTGCCATTTGCAGATGTTGCCATCTCACTTCCTAACTTTCTTTCCAATTCATTAATACATTTATTAAATAACAACCATCCTAGCACGAAGCAGTGGAGCAGCCCACTGTAATCTTTCAGCCATAGAGGAGGATGACTATATATTTTTACTTTAGGCTTTGTCATCTGGCTGTTTTTACCCCATGACAAGGATTTCCTTCTCCCCCAGTGACTACTTAGCTTCCTTAACAGCTGCTCCTGTGGAAACAGCTTTTTGAAGTCAAAAAAATTATGTTGGCTGATTCTTTTTTTCTTTCTTTTTTAATGGTTGGTTAAAAAAAAGGCACAAAAAAAGAGCTAATAAAATAGCAAGGAATGAATTTCTTTTGCAGAAAAAGCCCTGGTAACTACCATATTTGTGTTAGCATTTTACCATCTTACTCTAAATAGAGCCTCCTCTAATTCCCAGTCTCTTTCTATTTCTTTCTGTTGCCCAGAAATATACTTCACTGGAATAATCTGAAACAGTTTTCCAAAAACTTGTCATAGTACTATTCAATTCTTCAGTATTGAAGAATTGCTACTATTCAATTTGTCGGTACAGAAACTAAAACATGACCACATCTAAATAAGAAATGCTTACATACTTTATCACATTATTCCAAAAGTAATTTTTCTTAACGCGAAAACCGAGCAGTACTGTTCCTCTCACAGACTACAGAGATCGAGACCTTTAAATTACATTAGTATCCACATACAACAAGCAAAGCAACTGAGCAACTCAAAGCAGAATCAAAATCCACAGACCTAGACACTTTTTGATTTTAACCCTTCTGAACTTCTACTTTTATATTCTCAAACTGATACAAAATGATGATACAAAACTGGAAGGAGTGGCTGATACGCCAGAAAGCTGTGCTGCCATTCAGTGAGACCTGGACAGGCCAGAGAGTTGGGCGGAGAGGAACCTAATGAAGTTCAACAAAGGCAAGTGTAGGGTCCTGCACCTGGGGAGGAATAACCCCATGCACCAGCACGGGTTAGGGGTTGACCTGCTGGAAAGTGGCTCTGTGGAGAAGGACTTGGAAGTCCTGGTGGACAAGTTAACCATGAGCCAGCAATGTGCCCTTGCGGCCAAGAAGGCCAATGGTATTCTGGGGTGCGTTACGCAGAGTGTGGCCAGCAGGTCAAGGGGGTTATCATCCCCCTCTACTCTGCCCTGGTGAGGCCACATCTGGAGTTCTGTGTCTGGTTCTGGGCTCCCCAGTTCAAGAAAGACAAGGAACTACTGGAGAGAGTCCAGCAGAGGGCTACGAAGATCATTAGGGGACTGGAGCATCTCTCTCATGAGGAAAGGCTGAGAGAGCTGGGTCTGTTTAGCCTGGAGAAGAGGAGACTGAAAGGGGATCTTATCAATGCTTACGAATATCTTAAAGACAGGGGGGAGGATGTCGGGAGGATGGGGCCAGACTCTTTTCAGTGGTGCCCAGTGACAGGATAAGGGGCAATGGGCACAAACTGAAACACAGGAAGTTCCATCTGAATATGAGGAGAATTTTCTTTACTTTGAGGGTGACAGAGCACTGGAGCAGGCTGCCCAGAGAGGTTGTAGAGTCTCATTCACTGGAGATATTCAAAACCTGCCTGGATGCGATCCTGTGCAACCTGCTGTAGGTGAACCTGCTTTAGCAGGGGGGTTGGACTAGATGATCTCCAGAGGTCCCTTCCAACCCCAACCATTCTGTGATTCTGTGAACTGTAAATTTTACAGCTCAACACTTTCCCACTCATGTCAAACATTACTCCCACAGTTGTGGGATTCTTGAAATTCGTATCTGAATATTGCAATTTGAGATTACCTAGCTTTTTGCCACATGCTTTAAAGAGTTAAGAGAACACTGCTCACATAAACATTTTAAATTTGTCATTTCTAAGGTGCAGAACATAGAATACACAGCTTGCAGCCAGTGGGAGTAAAACGGATTTAAGCCAATTTTGAGCCCTCTTTATCCTGGGCTGCTCTGCATCTCCTCACATAATTTAGTTGTCTCTTTGGGTCTGCCTATGTCCTAGCAGGGAAAGCTCAGCTGCCCATGAGCTCCAGTAGTCCCTGCCACCTCCCCGGAAGGGTCAGCTGGGGTCCCTCCAGCTGTGCCCTGGCACACTCAGAGTGCCTGCCCTCCCCAGGACTTGCCTGGAAAACAGCCTAATGGCCAGTTCCTTGCTTCCTGCCACAAGAGAGTTCTTCTCCAGATGGACTCAGAGCTTTTAGGGCCACGTCTGGCAGCTCTGGTGGTCATTGCTATAGAAAAGCGGGCAGGGCACAGGTGAGGATAAAGAACAGGTGAAGTTACATGCTGTTGGCAAGCGCACTTCTTCACCTTCCTTAATAGAGTGTCAATGCTGCAGATTATTTAAAGAAAAAAGTTCAAACTTTTCCATCACTGTTCACCTTCCTTGTTCATATGCCATATTCCTCTCCTCTTAGACAATGAAGTTCAACAAAGGCAATTTTAGTTTTATTTGTAAAGTCAGTTTTACTTTCGGGATCCATTGAGCCTCAGCACTTGAATTTCAGTCAGTGTTGTATATTTAAAACACCTTCATTACTGCAGTCTTTATATGTGCATGCATTATGTAGCTTTTAATATTTATGACAATGAAATAGTACTATTAAACGTATGTTATTATTAAATATAAGATACACATTAATTTCAAGAAGAACTGTGGGACAAGCTGCATAATTACTACATTACAAAATACAATATGAAAACATTACACTGATAAAGAAAACACATTCCAATGTGATACATGGCCTTCAAACTGCGAGATGGTGCTTTTTAGTTTAGAGCACAGAGGCTAGATCTTTAATATACTGCCCAGAAAGAACGCTCATAAATACATATTTTGGACTAGCCATGGTCTTGGCAAATTAGAAAGCTCATCTCTTGATCCCGATAACGATAATATCATCTAGCATGAGCTCGGACAAATCATTTAATTGTCCAGGGCTCTGACTTTTCACCATGGATGTCATGTCACAAAAGGATGTCAGACTCCTAGGTACATCCTACTCATTAGAAGCTGTCTGTGGAAAAGTATTAGATAGAGGTATATAGAAGGAGAAACACTTCTTTGTTTGTTTTCAGAGCAACAAATCTAAATGCTTTCCTGAGTACAAATGCCCTCTTAAAGACCTCAGTGATGTTACCAGGGAAGATGATAGACTTCTGAAAGTTTGTGTATTTCTGTGTTTGTCTAGGTATTCCCTAACACTTGCTGAATGTATTTGTAAAGCCTTATACATGGATGTATCTTGCTTAAAGGTACATCACACTTACTCTACTGAAATGTGCAGTGAATTTTTCAAAATGTTGTGAATTGTAGTCCTGGTAGTGAATAGTTTTACTTTTCTTCCATATACTGATGGTAGTAATATTTTTAAGTGGATGCCGTTGAACTGCTGGATATAAAGCTGACTTATCTTTAGATAATAGATTTTATCCAACAAATTATACAGGTTAGCAAAAAGGCAACAATTCAGACAGCTAGTCTGCAAAAAAGTTTTGGTGAGAAATTACAAAAAAGATTTACATTATGTTTTTAATTTTATAATTATTCACTTTTCCTTCATGATCTTTTGTTGGTTAACTTTGAACTGTTGATGTGCAGTTTCAAATGAACACTAATGTTTACACTTATTGGATTATGTTATTCAGAAAATGCTAAGACATGTAAATTCAAGGACTTTTTTGTTTTAATTAATACCAGTTCTGAAATAAGTCTTCACTCAGACTTCACTTCATAGTGAGAAATGTACTATCAGGCCTTAAAAATGTAACATTATATTTGGGAAGCTATATTTAAGAGATGAAGTATATAAAATGCATTGACAAGAAAGCAACTGTAAATTGGGGGCTGACTGGTATAAGTACAGTTCCATTAAATGGAAAGAAGAGAAACAACTGATAATGGTCAGACTAGTCAGTAGACTCTTCCAACGCAATTTTATAAATATTGTAAAATATCTGTAATTCTCTCTGATGAGAAATTAGTATCTGGTAAATTAGGATTGTCTCTTAAAAACAATATTATTTTAAAATATTTTTATTTTCCCTCTCAAAACTGCCTATGAATATGATTCACTTCACTTTGTGTTAATGCTACTCTTTGTGTAAAACAAAAGCTTTGAGGATACTTTACATGAAGATAGAGGCAAAGAATAAATCACTGTTTCATAACCATAGCAAGAGCCTGTTTTGCTGTTAAGCCATTTAACTTAACAAGTAAATAACCTTATAACACAAAACTCTAATTTTGACAATAAATAACATTATTTGATAAAACACCATAAATATACAGATTTGCTGGGTTTTATGGGATAGAAAAAGTAGTGTTTGTGTACAGAACAGAGATACACAAATTCTCCTCAAAACAAGAATCTGGATGTAAATATTATAACTCCATTTGGATGTTGAATATGCTGATCTCAATAACAAAAATAGCTAAGGTTAAGATCTTGGTATCTCACAGTATAGATGCTGCTGTTTTAACAGATTCCATATTCTGCAGATGTTTTCACAGAGCTGAAAAGTTTGTGGCAGCTAGATTTTCTTTAAGGAGATGGAAACTTATAATGACGTGACCAGTTTAGTGATATTTAGGGAATTAATGAGATATTCCATTAATATGTGTCATGTGGAACTGCTATTATACTCTGGAAGGGACCAATAGACCATCCTTCTGTGTCTGGAAGTGATCAGCAGTCAATAACTTCATTCTCTCATAAAGCACTTAATTTTAAAAGGGAAGAAGTTCTGTAACCTCAACAACTCTTCTGTGCATGGTTTGAATCAGAAATATTGCTACTTCTAGCGCCACTGCACATACTGTTCTTATTCACGCAAATGTTTAACATTCTTGATTCTAACTAGGAATTTCCCTAAATTAAGTTTTGTGGTAACAGGCTGCAGATTAATTACAGTTCATATAAAATCTGGGGTTATCTTATTCTTTTTGATTCAGGCTTTTGAGTGTTTTATATTTCTCATTTATGTAAATAAACTGAGGAGAAGCAAAGGAAGGGCACCCACATGAGCTAAATTCTCCCTTACGATGACACTGTGCAGTAATAACATAGCTATAATATAATCATTTAGTGTTTGTTGTCTTAGACTGACTGAACTAACAAGCATTATTAGATACATCGCCTAACTGTGTCAGTATTAGGCAGAGTTACGGTTATCTGTGTGCCCTCACACTGGATTTTCAGTTTATCTTTAGCTTTGAATTTTGTGGATTCCTAATACTTGAGAGTGTGGGATAATTTTGACATGGTTTCAAAATGTCTGGAATGTGTGCTATCCTCAACTACTACTCTTCAGACTTACCACCCTTCTAATTTAGACTTATAGCAGGTTTTCTGCTTATAAAAAAAAGAAATCGAATGGGCAATACAAAAACTTATTCCCATGAGGCCTGTTTATTTACAGATATGAAGTTTTGCCTGTAAATCTTTCTTTTTAAAACAAATGTAACTTGTATGGTCCAATCCACAAAAGTTAACATTTTAGAGTTACCAAAATGTACCAAAGTGGATGAAGCAAAACAATGTGAAGCTACTACATCCTCATGTCCTTTCCCTACATCTTTCAAGTTCCCATTGTTTCTTCCACCTTCCTGAATTCCTCTGCCTACATGCCCAGTGTCCCTTCTCTATGTAAAAATGCACAGCCACTACAGTCCCATTCGTTGTATCCTCTCATTCTGCGTGCCTCTTCAATGTCCTTCCTCCTCTTACATCCTCTTATGCTTCTTATGACATAATAATTCATTCTCCCTATTCTTTCCTTCCTCCCACACAGATACACTCTGCCTCTTGCTGCTTTCTTCATTGACTAGTTCAGGTGCAAAGGTTTGGTTTTGGAAAAGGCAATGAAAAATTACCATTAATTAATCCCTTGCTAGCTCCTCACTGTTTGGACCATTCATTTCTAAAATTTATGAACATATTCTGGTAAACATAAAAAAAAGAAATTTTGTCTTTATAAAATAATTGACAGACTTCAAAACCAGATAATCTATTTTTCATGCCTTGCAATCTCTGCTTTGAATAAAACATACAGTTTGAAAATAACTAGGAGACTGTGGCAGCTAGTTCTGCAGTATTTGTTCTGTATTTGGTAAATTTCTTACTAATGAATAAAATCATAGATTTCCAGAAGTGACAAGTTACTTATTTTCAATGAAAGTTTTTCAGTGATAATCTCTGAGATCTCCCCTTTAAAAGCCCATTCTACAAAACTCAAAAAATGAGATCTTTAATTTACCTTTGACTAGATATTGAGTATGAGAGTTTGGGGGAAAAAAGTCCTCAAGAAAGGAAAAGCACTGCCAATCCATTATTTAAAAGTAAACTTTAACTAAGAATTTTCTTTTTTAAAATATTTTCACACTGCACCTTACTGACTTGTTGTTGAAGCATTTGAGTTCAAGTTCCATCAAAAAATTCCTTAGCAAGCTGGTTTTGCAGACTTGCATTAAATCTCTGATGAAGCTTCTGAGTGCAAGTTCAAATAAATTAGAGGCCCAATCGATAAAACTGGAAATCAGCTTTGCAAATCATGTTGCCTACTAAGAACTGTCATTAAATTAGAGTCAAATCAAATTACACAATAATGAACAACAGCCGCTCCTCATGTATGAGAAGGTATCCTTAACACAAACCTCCACCCACCCACAGATGCACGCAGCCTGATGTTTGCTCCTAGACTTCCAGGGTTGCCCCTTAGTGAGGATTCCCACGTCCTTGGCTCCCAGCTTAGGGAGCTGTGCAGGCCCAGCCCTGTGGCCTTGAATCACAGCCCTTATCAACTTTGGTATTTCCAGCAGCTCACACAGCTAATAAATAATACATTCATTAGGCAGACTGCATGTTTACTTCCATAGACCAACACTTGGACATTTTTAGGCAAAAAAAAACCCAACCTGGCTCATAGCTACACTCAATTCCTTTCTTTTGGGCACAACACTGCCTACACCTGTCCTTGGTGGGGTAGTGGGGCAGCAGCAGCCTCTGTGCCTGCGAAAGCCACCCCTGCCCCAACAGCGCAGAACGGCTCCCGGGTGTCCCTGGTATGATGGTGCCTGCTGGTGCTAAGGGTGGAGGCACGAGTGCCCAAGCAGCGCTCCCTGCCAGCACTTGCCTTTACAACAGGAGGCTGGGGACAACACAGTCTCCCGCTGCAGACCACTCCTCCTGCAGTACAGGGCAAGAGTAGGAAAGGAGTCGTACACCCCCTTCGAGCACCTGCATGGCTGGCAACAGCATCAATAGGTGTATCAGGTGTGCAAATTGCTTTCTGTTTAAGTTGTTGGCCTCAATCTGGACACAGCATAAAGCTTTAAACTGAATTTTAATTTTACTAAATTTTACTAAACACTCAAATTTTTCAAAGCTGTACATATTGTCTCTAACTACATTGTTCATATTGTCTTGCTTCACAACAGAAAGAGGAGAGAAATTAGGACACTATTTTCTCATAAAAGTGGCTAAGAATATATTGGCACTCCATGTTTAGGTGAGTGTCTCACATTCAGAAGCATGACCTAGAGGCAGCACCAACCAGCTTATATATTTAACATCCTGCAATTGGGTCACTCATTATGAAGTTTATGGTCAAAAAGCTGTAAAAATGCCTTTGCACCTGACATTTCTCTTTTAAAACTTGCCCACATGTTGTAAATCAACAGGATGCACGCTCCTAAATGCCCAAGACATTTGGGGAAAAAGGTAGGATCACTTCAAAATGTTACATTAAGTATGTGTTAGGTTCTTAGACTTGTCACTAAAATTTACATTTTGGCCATTCTGGTACAGTTATACTTCAAAACTGAAATAATAATAATGATACCTCTAAATTCTTATATCAGAAGCTAAATGCTTCAGAAGAACAATATACTTTACAGTATTTTATAATAATGACTCTCAAAAAACCCTTTATCACCACAGGAATCATGTACTTCACAAGTCACATCCTGAGTAAATGCCATCTAAAGACAAGAATACATTTTTAGCAAAATCCTCCCTGTGGCTGTAGCCAGACTGCCAGCTGTGGCACATCAGATGGACTCGAGCATGCAGTCTCATCTCCAAGTTTGTGTGGGCCATAATCTATATAGGCTGACTACTACTGAGAGTTTTCAGACACTGCCTTCCTATACAGCCAGCGATGAGACACAAGGGCAATACATGAACTAGGTGGTCTGAGCTTAGTTCTTTATAATACATGACCTGGAAATAAATATTTGGGCAGTAGGGCTGAAGAAATTAGAAGTGAATATGGTAAGATACATACCGTTGGATAAATCTAGCCTAACTATAGAACAAAAGTTGTTATCATTTTGACAAAGGAGCAAAGCACATTACATAGCATAGAGCTGAATAGCCACATTGGTCCACTGCTCCCCGTACCCCAGCTCTTGAAGATGTCCTCATACAGTGACACTAGCTTCAGCAGCGGCCCTCAAACACGAGGGCCTGCTGCTTGAACCAGCTTTGCCACTAAGATTAGTGACCTTGGCGTAACGTCCTCAGAACTGCCTTGGGTATCCTTCTATACAGGCCTGCACTCTGCTGTGAAAAGAAGCCCTTTTCAGCAGTTCAGTTACAATTTAGTTCAATATAGTATAAATCATACTTTAATTTAATAAAAATTCTACACCCCAAAAATCCTCCTCCCCATAAAACACTCAACTGACAGAGGCGATTCTGGGGGTTCAAAGAACTTACAGAGTAAATCCCCTTCAGCTATGTAAACTAAGTGTATTTGGAATTTTTTAAGACGTGGAGAGGCTGGAGATGGAAATACCCTCAAAAAGCACAAGATTCATAGTATAAGCTATGATATAGAACAGTAGTCAAGGATCCTCAACCCAGGACACATGAATACTAGAGGCACATTCAACCATGTCTCCAGCTATCCTGGTCCCAGGCTACCATGGAATCTACTTCCAGAACCAGACTGAATGTCTTTCTTGGGCAACTTTCCAGGAAAACAACTATTCACAGGCATTTAGTGCGCTCCAAATGCTACCCCTAGTCTAAAGGGGAAGTTCTTTCAAGCAATGGTGAAGTTATTGTGGGAAAGTTCCATCTGATGATTTCTTCCTAACATGGGAAGTTAACAAATTTGTCTCAGCAAACTAATTGCAATGAACGAGATGAAGAATTTTGGGGTTGTATTCTTTTTTTCATATCAGTGTAGCGCCATGCAAAAAACCCCAACAGTATACATACATAAACATACATATAAAATATTTCCAAGACTGACAGTCATCTTTTCTCAGACATGTAAATTGTGTTGATACTGCAGTCACCACAAGGTTTGGTGCATGTTAGGGAAAAGTGAGCCTTGTAGTGTTTTTAGTATCCAAGGACTTTGCTTGAAAAAAATTACAGTCACACAGAGCTTGAGCAAAGTCAATCCCACAGCCTCAAGCCAGACCTACAAAAGTGGTAGTACCAAACAGCTTATTCTCCTTCCTAAATTGGACAGTCATAACAGAGAGGCCCCACGGAGGATTTGGTTTGTAAGCTTTTGCTTTCTGCTAACCTTATAAACGTGAGAGTGATCCCACTCTTCTCTCAAGACACCAGGGTATTCCCTGTCCATCCCTGTTGCCAGTATACTTGCAATGCTCTATAGTCTTTGCCATGACTACCATGATGTCAGGAAACAAAGAATCAAAAAAGGACCAGTGGAGGAATGTGTGTAAACCAAAAGTGCATGGAGACAGAACACAAAAAATGAAGGGACCTGCATTTCCCAGATAAACCACAGATAAACCCAGATAAATCACTCTCAACCATGGAGATAAAGCTTCCATTGAGGAGACTCATAACACTCAGACAAAGGCAATATATGCATAACATATGTATGTCAACTACATACATGAAAATATAAAAAATATACCCCCCTACTTTTCACCCAACCACAAAAGCAAAGTAGGCAGTACACAACGCTGTTCTGACTCTTAGAAAAATGTAATAGTCTGCTATTCTGTATCTATATCCTTCTGCTGAGGCTCTTGGTGCAATGGTTGGAGCATATCAGTACCAGTCTTACTCAAGCCAGACAACTACATTAGTCAGGAAGCCTCAAAGTACAGTTGTTTAGGAGTGAGATCTTTCTATTCAAAAGAAGGTGCAACAAAGGCAGTAGAGAGCAATGGGATCCATGCCTATTTTTCTGTGAGATCAAGTAACATGTCGATCATATTTGCAAAAGAAGGGAGCCAGGAGCCAGGTATTTCTGAACAAATGAGAATGTCATGCTAGAAAGAGAGAGGCATGATCTTCGACTTTTTATTCAGATTTTGCAAGTATTCTTGAAAAGACTTCCTCAATATGAGGTTTGCTCTTACTGTTTCTAGGAGTAGCATGAAAGAAGAGGTGGAGGGAACAAAACAAAATAAGAATTTGCCTGAAATTTCCATATAAATGATAAAATTTGCAATATAATACAGCTGAGATATCCAGAAGCCTTCTACAAAATTAAACTCTACCAAAAAGATCACTCTGATGTAAATATTTTTACTATGTGAGAAAAGACAAAGCTGAAACAATTTAATTCTTCTGTACTATGTAATGCAAAAGCATTAGCTTTTCAATCTTGATTTAACTGTGCTATAAAAGCAATATTCACATTTAAACAGAATCTGCCAGACGTATTTAATTTTAGTTTTATTAAAAATACCAGAAGCTGCTCTTAACAGATAAATGAATGTCATATGAAACCACATCCAAAAAATTTGGAAAATTTCAAGTGCACTTCTATTCCAACTTTATCAGTTAAGCAACCTATCACAGGTCTCTTGCTGAAGAGTTTCAATAAACAAGTTTTAGAGATTACTAAGGGCTGTTTGTCATTTTTAAAGGGCAGATTTGCAAGGAAAACCTTTTCTGGGATTGCTTTTAAATATTTTACCACATTCTTTACCTAAAAATCTCTAAAGAACTCCAATTTATTTGAAGACAAGAGGAAGTTAAATGAAGCATGAGACCAAGTGAAACTCGGCATTTTCTTTTGTTGAAGTGGAATGACAAAAACAGAAAGTACATCGGCTACAGAGAAAAAGGTATTTTATAATGACTTTCAACTTTCATAATGTAAATCTACAGGATTATTTATAACAGCTTAAAATATGCCATATTGACTATATTGACCCATATTCACTCATATATTTTTGACTCTTGTGTGCTATTTCAACAGCACAATATTACTAAAAACTTGCTTTACTTACTCTGGTAAACTGGATTAATGGCAGCTTTGTTCCACAAAAAGGTCTCAAAATGGCTGGGCCCAAAACACCCAAGCTCTGTTAGTTCATCTGACCCACAGTTATTAACTCAGAAATGTCCCTTTAACTCTGTTTTCTTTGGACGTGCCTCTGGACACAGGCACTGTGGGCTGCAGAAGGAAATACAAACTCTCCCTAGCTCTCTGAAGTGACTTAGCTCTTAAGACAAACAGGATCTGGCATTAAAGCGGGTTTTCACTGTGCTGTAAGTTTCTGTGTTGGGAACCAGGGTTAAGGCCTTGGATCACGCTTAATCTTTACCAAGGAAATTGTGGCAAGCAAAAGGGTATTGGGTGGGTCAGTGTCTCTGCAGCCAGTTTTTCTGTGAAACTTGTGAAACGCTGAGGACCTGCATCTCCCAAAGAAACCACTGGGAGTTGCAGATCGGCTGGATCTCAAGACTTGTCCTCAAATATCCTAATGGATATTTCTTCTATATGCAAGAAGCAAGTAAAGGCACAAGGATGGCTTACTTATAGGAACAAACACTGTTAGATGTGCCCTAGATTGGAACACATCCATGTGTAGCCATGTTATAAAGTGCATGTATTTCCTACAGAAGCAACATAGCAATATAATGCTGAGTACTACGCGACTGACTAATATTGCAACCCCACTGTAAAGGTAAAAAAATGCCAGACTTCGCCTAAAACAGACAATATGTTTTATGACTTTATAATGAAATCACAGAAGACCTAACTCCATCCAGCTGTTCTTAATACAGCTTCTTTCCCCCTTTGTTTTTCATTCTCTACTTTAATCCACTTCAAAATTACCTCACGGTCTCATTCATTTTTGCTCGTAACTTGATAACTCTTACCAAAACAATGTATTGCACATTACAGGGCAAAAACCGTAAATTAAAGAACAGAGAAAGAAATACAGAAAATGTATATTCATTAAAGCTGGTGATGCTGCAGTGAAAATTTGCATAGCAACCTGCAACTAAGCCTGATAGAATTACAAATTTATCACACATTTGAAGGACAGATGAAACATTCCCACATTTTCTGCATCAGTCATTTCTATTCGGTTCAGCTTAGTGTAAACAATCCCCCTTATTTTGCAACTAATTGAAGAATTAATATAAAAGGATTGAACACCTGTTGCTCTGTTGGCAGAAAACAGCAATTACAATGCTTCTTTCCAGTGGACTTAAACTACAAAAGAAAAATTTGAAAATAGAAAAGGAAGAAAATATACTGGTGACCAGGGTCCTTTTGAATCCAAAGAGGATATCACAGTTTTTATTCAGATTGTGAGTGGTCCCTGTTAAGCTTCATCGGTTGATGGAGGTCTCCTCTCTATCCCCCCATTTAGCCACTGCCCCCTTAAGCATTTTCCATTAGCTTGGAGTAGCTCTGATTCACTCAACCTCCTCTCTCCTCTTTCCGACACACACTTTAAGACAGGCTTAAAATCCATTGTATATCCACCTAAGTGTCATGCAGATCCTCTTTACCAATTTTCTATTACAAATATTAATCACTGAAAATAAATACTGTTAAAAAGAGAGACTAAATCCATTTCCATCTCCTCTTTTTATTCCTTATCTAGGAAAGTGGTATGGCAACCCTTAAGCTGAGTAGAAAGAGTCAAACATAGAGCTGTACCTGTAAGCAAGTGATTTTTTGAATAGGCGGATCTGAAAGGAAAACAATAACCAAAACACAAGCAAGCATCAAATCCACTTAAAATAAACATTCTTAACTTTCCTTGCTGATGCAAAACCTAAAACAGTTAAGCTTTGGAAATGTCAAATATTTTGTTATGGTCACCTGCAATAAAAATAAAGCAAGAAATGCAGGGGTTCAAAATACCCTGGAGAAAGACCTATTTGCTGTTAACTTGGGAGCTCTAGGACCACAGCCCTCAGCCCCGCGTGGGACAGCCACGTTTCACCTTATCCTCAGCCCACAGGAGTCTGGCATGCCCACGGCTCACATCAGTGGTGTCCCCCTGACCACAGCACCACAGGGGCATGGCTCAGCTCTTTTCCTTTGATATCAGCAAACCTTAAATCATTTTCCAGCAAAATTATCACTGTAACTATTATTAATTATAAATTATTAAGTTCTACTCCTTTTTGCTTTTTATGGAAAAGAACATGGAAACAGACAGTATCAGTTTTTACCAACTATTTTGGAATGAGCATCACTGTCTGGTCCAGATGTTCCTACTTTGGCAGTAATGCCACTCCACTGAGCAGTCCTCATTTTCAGAAGCAGGCCTCACTTAAAAAATCATGCACAGTCCTTTTCCTCCTCATTTCATAGCTGTTTCTGGGAATGGCTAAACTGTGAAAACACACTGTTTTTTCTCTCTTTGATAAGATACCTGCTTATGGGATGTACACATCTCAAGGGATTTTTTTCTTTTTCCAAGATAAGGAAGACTGAAAACCATCATGAAACAGTAACGCACAACTTCGGGCATAAAATTCCACAAGCACACCTTCGTCTCCCTATTCAGACTGGGATCAAATACGCATTTTTTTGCCTTGGTGCATTCTGGTATTGCTTTTTCAAAAAAGGCGCGCCAGACGCACCAGTGATGCAGGGGCTGAGGAGGGCCAATTCTGCCCATGGCACCTGATCCGCACGGGTGGAGGCACCCAGTGCTGGGACCTGCCGCTGCCGGCGGTGCCCAGTGCTTTGGGAAACACTTGCATGGGGAATGTGACTTCTCCATGTCCTGCTGAGCTAGGAAGATGTGTCAGAACTTCAGTCGGGGCCAAAAATGACAAGGGCATTGTGGGTCAGGGTCAGGCTGACACACTCTGTAAGGACACGGAAGCTGAGACCCCGGAGCGGGATTAGGCTGAGCGGCACAGGAATCACGACACGGTGGAAACACAGGCGGGGCTGCAGGTTATTTGGATCTGTGTTCATAACACTGAGTTGTGCAGGCACAAAGAAAGAATATCATAAATCCAAGGAAGATCAGGATCAACTTGTGACACTGCCCACCGCTATCCAAGCAGCAGCGTGCAATATTTTTTTGGAAGTATTGTAAGGACAGAAAAATCTGTTCTTTTCCCTTTAAAAAGCATGTGCAACTATATAACAACAGCAACAAAAATCAACTGTGTAGGATAAGCTATTTCTATGAAGAAAGAATAAAGCATTAAATACTTGATATTTTCCTGAATTTATAAATCAAAATAAACTTTTAAAGCTTTCCTGTTAATGGAATCAAAATCATCATCAGTCTTTCCTTAGGTGTCTGCAGTACATAGTCACAGTCCATTAAGACAACATGTTAGCATCGTTCATAACAGGATGTAAATGAAATAATCAAGTAATCAGGACTATTTCAACATCAATAAAGCCTCAGAGTGATTATTATGTACAGCCATGACACAATACCTTTTTGCATACTTTCCCTGATCAAATTAAAGTGGTGATGAATTCCTCGATGGCTCAAGTGTGCTCCAAGGAAAGCTAGAAGGTTGTACAGTTAACTCCCAGGGTGTAACTCTAAACCATACAACCTACTACCTCAACCCGGATGCACACAGCTTCCGACGGTGACCGTAAAGTCTTCTTCACTTCTTCAGCCATTCTTTGAAATGTGACAGCAGCCACAGGCTTATATATTTCCCATGGGGGTAGGTTTCAGCTGCAGTTATTCCCCATGCTCGGACAATAAGGCATATTCTTAGATAGCTTTTTCTACGGCAGAGGTAGAATTTCTGTTCTATCCTGTTTACATATGTATAAAGATACATACTTGTGTGTTTTATGTGTATATATATACATACATATTTGATAGGAATGATGCAAGTCCAACTACATTTCTGGAAAGAAATGATCATTTGGTCTTATTTTACAATAAACCAAATATAAATCTATTCTTGTTTTTTTCTACATTTTTTGAATATAATACCACGTAATGGTATATTTAATAAAGCCAGCAAATGGTATATCTTACTCTCCCTCACGGGAAATACTACAATTCCCTCACATCTCTTTGTAAATTTAAATAAGATATTAAGCCAAAGGTGCTTAAAGCAACTGATAAAAGAACAAATCACTTAATCAAGTTTGAAGATAAGGCAATGGACAAGAGAAGCACTCCAAAAACAATATATAGTTTTGTACACTCACTTGGGCTTGTTGTCAAATACCACTGCATTGCGTGCTACGTAAACTTTTGCCAGATCACCATACTGACACAGACCCATAGAAGCGAGCTTGTGCAGTACATTTCAACACAAGATCGGATCTACGGGTTTATGCCAATTGGCATAGCTGATTAGCATTTTCTTTTTAAAGTGAGACACAGAAGACTTTAAACAAACAAACATACGAAGCAATGTAAGAACGAGTATTTAAGAGTAAAAATATTACCATCTATTGCAAAGAAGGCTACTTCAAACTTAACTGCATAAATGGTGGATGCACCAAACAAGCCAAAGACTTGTAACTAGTTTGGGTTTTGAAAAAGGAAGAAAAAACAGCTTTTTTACAGATTGATGGCACAACATTGTTTTGTCTTCAGCAGGAATTAACATCCTTTCGTGCACACTTTGCCTTACCGATGAACTCTCAACTCCCAACAACTTGCATCTGACTATAGCATGCACACAGCAGGCAAGACTGGAATCCATAATTGGACGTGACATAGAAGTGAACAATACAGGTTTGTCCTTTGTGTCTGAGCTCATATCATGTACTACAACCCAAAATAAAAATCACCCCACAAAATCTGAAAAGCAGTGAGGCATGCTGGAGTGCAGCTCCCGTATAACATTATAAAGACTGCTTAGCTATTTCATCATATTACAGGGCATCTAAGTACTGCTTGACAATAACTTGTTGATTAAACAATGCCTATTAATCAAAGCAAAGAAGTTAATTTGTATATTTTATTCACTAACCCTCCCATCAATGCTATTCCCTAATAATAAGAACGCAAGTAGAAACACAATCTTGCAAAACTTCAGGTTTAGCTCCTACAACAAATACTTTCTTCTTGTGACCGGCAAGCAGTACGATACAAATTATCACGCACTGAATGTAGGGTGTCCTACACAAAAGATTGAAAACAGGCCCTTTGAGGCAATAACCAGTAATTCAGAAAGGTGAGACACAGATACAGTTTTATAACTTACATATTCTGAACGAAAGTATTGATAAATACTGCATCTTTAAGCATAGTATCTGACACATCAGAATAACTTGTACCAATATAGCCACAAATGCATTTGTAAAACACAGGCATAAGAAGCAGGTATAATTTTAAAACGAGCTGCTACAGAAAGGTCTCATGATTTTAGTGGGTTACTGAAATCTGTATCTGAATAAGATTTTAATGCCTGCTTTCCACTAGTTCCCACTGAAGGCCTAATTCTGCCATCGCTGGTCGGGCAAACTCCTTTCAAGAGAATGAGTGCTGCCAATAACAAAGTTTTTGAATCAGGGCAATGCTTCATTTCTTGCAGACTGCAACATGTATTTCTAGTTCAGTAATGACAGCTGAGCATTTGTAAATGACCTTTTTTTTTCCTTTCTTTTTCAAATTAGTGGATTAAATCTTGCACGTTCAAGCGTACCCTTTTGCATTTTAAAATAATGTTAATTTATTTTCTAGAACAGTCTGTTTTAAACCTGCTTTCACTTTATATACAACACTTCAGCATTCAGAAGGAATGATATTTTTATAATTGTTTTCTGCTCACTCTGAGGAGATTGAATATGTAAGACAAGCACTCAAACTAGAATAGTTATCTTAGTATCAGAAATAAGAATGCAGACTGCGTATATAATTTACTGAAGGACTGTAATAAGTGCTATAAAATTTTCTCCAATTTTCTTTCTTTTTTTTGTGAATAGAAGAGTTATTCCACGTTTCAAAAACAATTGGTCACTGCATTATAGTTATATACTAGCAAATAGATATATGTACTATAAATATACTAGTAATATAAATATACTAGTAAATATATATGTGCTATATATTTACTAGGCATAACAAAAGAAAAAAATATGTATTGATCTTTCAATTCAACCTAAAGCTTCATGGAAACATATAGTGCAAAGGCTACCCAAACTGCAATATTCCCAACAGAAAGTAATCAGAACAAAAGTTTAATACATATCTGTGAAATTATATTTGTAGGCTCCCTTAAGGAAAGAAATTCTTTTAAAGCTAACCTGCTTCATGTTCTTGCCATTAACTTTATTTTTTAACAAACAAAATATTTAAGAACACTGTATTACCTTTGCTGAATTCTGGTATAATTAACTTCTTCAGTTTCCTTTTTCATTTTAGTTTTCTTTCTTTCACTAAAACAAAAATAAAAGTGAGAGAAAGATTTTGAAATATCTGGTTTATGTAAAGTGTTTTCAGAACAACACGAAACATACACAAAATTAGTAATTATACTTTTAAGATATAAAACCGACACACTGCTGACGCCCCTCTCAGGGCCATGGGAAGACATGCTGTGAACACGCACACTTTGGCAAAGGGACTATTTTATTTAGTATTTCCTAGTCTATTTTCACCCCACAAATATTTTACTTTTATTAGGAATTCCAGAAGGGAAGGAGCATGCTTAACAAAAATAAATAGTTTTTATCAAATAGTTCATACGATGAGGTAATTTGGTACAGAACTTCATAAAAATACTGGGATAAACTAAATGGCTTAAATCAAGAATGTTTGCAAAACTTTACAGAAAAAAAAAAAAGAAGAAAAATATGTGATTACTATGATCAGGTATAGAAACTTAAGAAGTTCTTTTAAGGTAATGCAAGCCTTGGTTTCTCGACAGACTTAGGTACTAATGACATATGTAATTATTCTAACAAAACTATTGGGGAGGGCAGTATCACCATAAATCTAAGAAACACTTTCTGGTACAAAATGGGTGAATGGAGGTATATGTGTCATATACATAAGGTCTCCATTCAGCAGTTTCCCAGAATTCATTGCAGAACAACAAAAATATAAGGTAGCAAAATTAGCATATAGTCTTAGAAGCTACTGTCTAATCAGTAATGTATAAAAAGTGAAGCAGACATTAAAACAATTTTATTTTGCAAAGTCATAATATATTTATAAAGCTTTTTATTAGACAAACACCTATCAATCATGAACATTTTGAAAAAAAATCAGTTTCTGATGAAAAAGACACTGTAAGTTTCAAAGTAATTTCTAGCTGAGGACATCTGTATTTTTAACATAAATTTAAAAGGCTAGGAAAATATTAAAAAAGAAATCCAAAATACATAAAACACCAATTTGGCTGAGCTTTTCAAAATCTGTCAGTCAGAATGAATTTTGTTACACACTCTTCTAATTGCCTAGTAATATGTTATAACAGACAGACAATTGCTTTAAGAAAAAGGCTCTACTAAAGCATCATATGCTCAAAACTTACTTTAACTCTGCATGCACTTATCACAAACATTCTGAATGGATACCTTAAATACTGTTTTCAGCTATTCCTGGACCAGTGCTCCTTTACCGAACATCCTAAAATAGTCACTGTTACTAGCTGCAAACCAGGCTTACTTCATGAATGTCCCAATAATGTTCCTTTTATTCCAGTGCTTAATACACTGATTACTTTGTAATGGATTTAGATACAAATTGTAAGAAACTCACATATGAATTAACTCAATAATAACTTTAATATACTGGCTACAAGAGCGATCCTTTCCTACAGTTTAACATGTTTTTTTTTTTCCTCTTCCTCTCTTTAGAAACTGAAAGCATGAGTCATACTATAAAAAAAGAATTTACTTTCCTTAGCAACCAGATCTAAATACCCACAACTTTCTTAGAGATAACCAAAGCTTAGACTGAATAAATGTAACATTAAGGTCTTTGCATAACTCCAGTGCTTAGCTAAGATAAAATGTGCCTAACCACTTATTTCTATAGACCCTCGATTTTTTGTTTACTTTCTATTTTTAGCGGTATTAGATCAAACACACCCCCAAAAAGTTAGTTTTAAAAAGTGTGAACAGCTGGCTACGTTAAAATTAATACACAAGGACTCAGTTTCAAAACAACAGGTTTAAAACAGCTTAAAAAAGAAAAAGAGGAAAAAAAGAAAAAGAAGCTATACCTGATATGAAAGGTACGTTTTCACCCAGTGCCAAATACTGCTATATGAGCAATAGTGAAAAAAACAAACAAACAAACAAAAAATTCATTCCTTCTTTCTTTTTTTTTGTTTTTTACTAAAAGAATCAATCTCCTAGGCTCATTTTGTTACACTGTTTTAAGAAGCACTAACACATCCTGATGTCTCTGTAGTGAAACATGCCAGATTTTTTTTTTGGAAGCAGGAGAGTCACTTTTTTTTTTCCCTGCACTCTTGTATGTAGGACAAACTCAGATTTGTTTCTTCTTCTTAGGGCTCCTGTTCTTTCTCGGAAGAAGACCAGGATGCCTGTCTTCTCTCTCTCGCGCTCTTCTCGGAATTCCAGGCACAAAGCACTGCGCAAAAGCTGCACCAATCCTTGCCGCAACTGCCTGCACAGGACTAGAGGTGGGGAGAGACCAGAAAATTCACCTCGCCCCTGCGCTGGTTTTATAAATGGGGATTGCACAAATCTGCCGGAGCAAAGGGGTGAAAAGGCAGGGTGCCAGTTTGCTACACTATGCTGCAATGATCTCATGTTCAATGCTGTCGCCCCGTTTGCCCAGTTCAAATGCCTGTTCATTAAACAGGAGGAAGGAAAAAAAAAACCCACCAGAAAAATAAAAAACGACTTTTATCCTTCAGACACTCAGGAGGGCTGTTCTAAACTACAGATCAGCAACAAAAAAATAAAACAGGTAGTTTTAAAATGCAGTTATGAGGTATAAATATTCTGCTTATGTTTTCTTTCTTTCTTTTTTCTATTTGGAGATAAGAAGCAGAATTTATCAGGCGTGAAAGGGACAGCCTCCTGGTGGTGTGCCAAAAAAGCCAGAATAAAGGCAAAGTTGTGCTTCAAAGCTCAATCGCTTGCTGAGTCTGGCTAAAGTCAAGTATTAAGATCCACCATTTTCTGAGCCATGTAAGAAAAGAGGAAAAAAGTCAGAATGGGCGCTGCTTTCCAAGTCTCCGTTGGCACCATCACAAAATCTCAGCCGTAAGGTCACATGATGCTCTGCCAAATGTGGAGTGCATTCCCATAAACCATTCTGCTGATACTGCGAAGGCAGCTATTGTCTAGTTTATACCCAAAGTTCAGCCCACTCTTCATTGAATTAGCTGAAAAACGCATCACCTTTGGGGGTTGGGAGCCATGGAAACGTCTACCTGGCAGGCTGCCCACTTTTTCTGCCCATCAACCAGAGATGGAATTGTGCTGCCTAATGTAATGATGACTAGGAATGTGAAGAGTCGTCCAAAGTGAATCTGATTCTTGCAAAGCCTGCTTCATTTGCACAGCAAACTCTGGCTTCTTGTCGTTAAAAAGGGGAGGGGGGGGGAGGGGGTGGGAAAAAAAAAAGTGCCTTTCTCCTAAATGTAGCAATTAAAGGTCTAGTAAACATGCCTAGTCTGCAACTTTCCTTCATAACATACTGAAACGGTTCCCAAAATAAAGCACTTGGTATAACACAAGTTTTCTGATTTAAAGCAGTACTTGCTTTTCCCCGAGGTAATGTGGCATCCCCTGGACATTTTTGCTCCCTAAGGGAAAAAAAAAAAAAGAAAAAAAAAAAGTACGCAGCAGATCTCTCATCTCTTCTTTTTACCTGCCTTTATTACCTCCTGATTTTATCTAGCACAAATTATACATGTGTGTGGCAATACCCACTAGTAACAGTGTGGATGCAATATTGCTGCAATCTCTGTCAGAGCAGTCTCCTGAGAAAGCTGGTTGTGTTTCCAGCAGCACAAAACCCTTCATCTGAGCCCTCTTATCTTCACTAGTGAGTAGGACAGCTGGTCTGCAAGTCTGCAAGTTTGCAGACCAGCACATTTGAGACCAGTCAGCACCCTCCCTTCTTCAAAATGCATTTAATCTGGATTTCGTGAAAAGAGATGCAATCAGGCAGAATTTATGAAAGATGCAAGTTACCAAATAGACTAAGTAGTGGACATAACTCTTCTGCTACAGACCTGAAATTTTGATTTTGCCCATCTATCGTTCTAAAGCAAAATGCCACGTAAAATGTCACTTCCAAATGAAAATACCACGTAACCTACTGAGCAACAAACACACGCTCTCTCAGCACCTAAAAACCTTGTACAGAAGAATTTATCTCGGAGCTCAGCGTCGTGAACAAATGAACAAAAATCCACTCACTGTTTCTACACCATGAAGCTTAATAGCTACTGCGAAAGAGATGTTAAATATGTGGTAATTTCTCTGATCCTCCCGTTAATAAAAATGGAGCCATGGGAGGAGCCTCTCTACCTATTAGCATCTGTACAAATGCTCCCACGAAGAGGAGGTTGCATGCTAAAGAGCTTACAGCTAAAAACTGGTAAGGAAGGGCAAACAAAGTGGGAGACAACAGGCTAGAAACCGCAGCGGGAGGACAGGAAAAACCATTCCCAGGGACACTGCGGGCAGTAACTCTCCAGCTCGGCTACTTTTATGTTTTGTTTTACAGTTCTTTCCAGTTTCACTTTATTTACCTGGAGGAAATTGAAGGTTCATTACCGAAGGAAGGAAGTGTGAGAACGGGGGCTTTGAAGTGGAGGAAGACAGTTACGATGGCAGCGCAGCCCTCGGAGGGAGGTCCTGGGGCTGTCCACCAGCCAAAGGGCTGCAGGAGCTGGCTGCACCCCCGGCTGGGACTGGGGTGGTGCAGGCAGCAGGCTGGTGGTGTGGGGCAGCCCCTGCCTTGCTCCTGGTGCACCCCAGAGGCCTGCACAGGGTTTTGGGGAGGGCAGGCATGGCTGGGAGGAGGAGAGCACTCAGGGCAGCCTCTCCAGATGACAAAGGACGATGCCGGTGGGGCCTAGCAGACTGGGAGAAGGAGCAGCCACCACAGCCCATCAGCGGTGAGGGGCTGGGAGGAGGTGCTGGGTACAACATCAGGGGACGGAAGAACTGCTTCCATTGGGATCAGCCCTGCTCTGGTCAACTGGTGGGAGCTGTCTGGCAGAAGAGAAACTTGCTACAGCCCCAGCAAATCAGTCCACAGCTTAGTTCCTCTCTTTTCCAGATTTGGAGCTTTTCAAGGGTCAGCAGCCAGAGGAAAGCCCTCCAACTCAGTGACATGGTGTAAGCTCTCTCAAATGGTCTTTCAGGGTGAAATGCCATGAGCATCATTTTGAATCCAGAGACCCTTTTCTTTTCCCTGTGAGCTAAAGACGGCTGCCTAGGTGCCACCAGTAAGTGGAAATGCTGCTTGTCACTCCAGCTACTTGCCACAATAGTCCCACGGCTTGGACTACAGGGATCACACTGACTTCCAGGGACCACGAGCAAACTCTGTGTGTCATTATGCCTCAGCCATTAAAATGACGCATGTGTGGATTCTCCCATAAAGATCTTTGAGATTATTTAAAACTAAATTCATTTCTCCAGGCTCATAAAACTCAGAAAGCCAATTCAAATGTCTTTAATTAACAATTATGCAGAAACAGAAACTTGAGATTCCAATTTTATCATTTTAGTAGTTTTCTTATTGATTTGAGTCAACAGATCAAAACAGACTTTTATTTTTTTTCTAACAGGGCACGTGGGACTCAAGCTCAGTTCATTCCACCTTACGTTTTACCATTAACCATAAAAATGTTTAGGCCACAATACATCAGTGTCTTCAAAGGAACCAGTCACAAGAGTGCAACCTACAAACCCAGGTGCATTTTGAACCATGGTTCAAATTATTATTTTTCAATACTGGTTTCATTAAAATTGAGTAGAAACTTCCAACTAAACAATGAATTCATATCCTGTTCAAATTTACTACCATTATTATCAGTGATGGTCCTTTTCATAAAGGACAAGGGAACAGCCTGACTCAGAAGGGTGTTTGCCACTAATTACAAATAATAGGCAGTCTGAGCTGGGCAAATCTGAGCAGCAGTTTTTGAGGGACAACAGGCATAGAATCCTACACAGTCATTTTTATTTTCCTGTGTGGAAAAACACTTCAACATGTGGCTAGCCCTTAATAATGAGTATTCACTTCACCAATATTCAAGAAGGATGTTAAAAAGCTGTTAAAAAAATCACTTGCATATGTGCCAGGCAACAATTAGAGATGTAGATGAATCTCAGAGTGCTTTGCCTATGAACTAATACAAGGGCAACACAAAGGGAACCAAAAAGACATATCTGCAGGAGCACCTGGCCCTGTTCATCTGCAGCTGGAGGAGGCAGGGAGGCTGGGCGGAGAGAGTCTGCATAGGACTGGCCTCCTCTCCCCGGGAGAAGAGGGCGCCAATCGTTCCTCCACCTGGGAGGCAGGAAGGGGAAGGCAAAGAGGACAGAAAACCTAGGCTGGACTGAGGGTTTCTGCTCATAGCTGAATATGGTTTCCGTGTCTGTACTCAGCTCCCAAAGGACAACTGGCACCCCAACCATCTTAGCTTAACAGGCAGTTTGCAAACTAACTGGAAAAGAAAAATTGGAGCCTTCCCTGGGCAATGGCAACCCACACAAGACGTGAGAGAAAAGCTGAGAGAGAATGGGAAACACAGCAATGCTCTCAGAGTGAAGGGAGAGGGAGAGAGGGAGGAAGGGAATCTCTGCTCTTTCACATGGTTGTTCTTGAACACAAAAACAAAACGAGCAAGTACACCACTGTAGTTACTAGACGTTAAAAGTTGAAAACGCACCAAGTGAAGAGGACATGCAAGTGCTGGATATATTACACGTTACTGGATAACTTCAATGTACCATACTGCATGGCATAACACAATAAAATGGTCTTGCTCTGCAGACCACATTCTCAAAAGCCCTAGTATACAGAGGTGACAAAAGTTATTTGTAAAATGCATGCAAATGAAAACTTATCATTTGCTTGTTACTTTCATTTTATCTTCAAATGGCACTGTGCCTTGTCTTTTTTTTTCTGCCTTAAGGTTAACAGCACTGAATTAAGAGACTTAAGCAAGATGCTCTATGGCAAGAGCCAGAGATGTCATTCATCATAAATTTAACTGTAATTTTCCCCTTTCTGAAATTTTCATGAATTTTTCAATCTTGCTTTAAGTTCCTTCTCTAAACTTTTTACTGTATTATCTGTAACCTATTTAACATTTGGCCACTTTGGCTGGGTACCTGGACTTCACAATCTTCTTTCTGCTTTGCTACCAGAGAAAGAAAATCTTTAAAAATAAAAAGCAACAAAAACTGAGTAATGCACAGCCAATAGTCTTGTTCACACAGGAAAAGCCTTTTTCACCGATGTTTAAGAAGATCAGCTATTCCCTTAAGAGTGCAGATATTCATAAATAGCAAAGGGTGCAAATACAATGAAACAGCTACTGAAAATTCAGATGAGCCTTTTCCAATAACTATGCCACAGTATAAAGAAATTGCCCACTGCAAACAGGAGCCACCCTTCTGTTCTTCACAGTGAAGTGCAGTTGTGGTAGAATAAGCAGCATGGCTGCAGTGCTGGAGGAGGGCTGGTTCTGAGAGGAGCCTATAGCAAGGTCCAAGCAAAAGCCAGGCTCTATCGTTATTCCCCATTTCTTAAAAAAACTTAGGCTTTTACGAGTGATCATCCAGGCACAAAAAGATACGACGCTTTCTCCACAAACAATGACACAGTACCTCAGACAGCTAAAAATGTTGTGGTGTTATAAAATATCCAACCAAACCTGATGACAGGAAGAGCTTTGCCACAGACATTTCCTTCAACATACTTGTTTCAGCCGCCATTTATTTCACCATCACTCACGAAACATTAAACAAGTTCAGAGCAAGATGTACAACATTCACTCCCCTCACATACACCAAGTCTTAGACATAGAAAAACACTTCTTACATTCTGTTTACCTCATTTGTCTCTTGCAGGTCTAAGTCCAAATACAACTGAGCATTATCATCACCATTCATCAGATCAAAAAACCTGAAGCATCTATTTTTTTCCAAATTTAAAAGCTTTTAGCACGTTACTCTTCAAAATGCCTAAGTAGCATGGCAGTTAGATGTTTTTTCCAGTTCTAGAGCCAAAGGTACCAAAGATTAACTTGTTTTCATAAACAATTTATCATTACTGTATAAAGAATAAATACCTGACATTGCTCAGTGTTAAGTACACTGCACTGAATCATAAGTACTACCTTGAATTAGATAACTTCTAAATACCACCTACACAGTTTGCACAAACTTGACCACTACCTTTGAAAACTAAAATCTGAAGATACCTTGATCTAGTTCCTGGTCACTAGAGTAGGAGGACAGCAAACACAGAGAATTAGCTAGCAAAGAGAGTAAACAACAGATAATTCCTTACACGCCTTCTACTTGTGATAAATAAAGTAATGTCAGCTTCTTTCCCTAACACCTCTTCAAGACAAGGACAAGTATAGCCAGAATTCAAGACAGAAACTGTTTTATTAATTCCTGATTTAGCAGCATGCTTAGTGCCTATACCTGCCCCAGTGTAACTCCCATCCCAATGCTTCCCTTCAAAAGCTGCTGCAGTGCTTAGCTGAGTTGCATGCCTACATACATGGAACACCTTCACAACAGCAATCCTCTCCCAAGCTGCAGAATGAAAAATCCTCATGGATCTGGGACCGCACAGACGTAACTCAGCGGAAAGCACAGATGGCTTCCTGTTCCCTAGTGTCCAGCAGATTGTGTAGCAAGGGTCCTCCAGGGCCACTTATTTTTTCTAGGACTCATTCTTGACCTGAATATAAACCGGGAATAAAAAGGGTGCCGCAAGAGCATTCTTCGTACCATTGATTCCTCAATCAGTGATTGAGAAACAGTTTTTATGTTTTTACTGCATACCTTTCCCATATGACCCTGTATGAATCCTGGCTGCTCAGAACTTAAAATCTTATGCAATGTTATTTAAGAGGAGCATTTTTCTTAGCTGCCTTGAGCCAAAAGCAGCCTTCACTAGAACATGTGCTGTGTGTCACCTATCCCTCGGCTGCTATAACTGACTACAGTCTCACACCTCAGGATGGCACAGTTCACTGCTCATGGGCAAAGAGAGAAAATAAGTATTTTTTGAAACATTCTTAATTATTTCAGGAAGGAAGTTACATACATCTTTAGGTCCTTATATTCCTACAAATCTGGACAGTACTTACCAGAACATCAGAATGTTTTGCAGGCAGGTATATATGTACACATATCCAAACACACCCCACACTTTTTGGTAATTTAATTACAAAAATATGGGGCCTGTGCATGCACTTTGCTGGATTACATTCTTAGCAGGTTGAGTTCTGTTAGCCAAAAAAACCTACCTGGTCAGGTCATAACTCTAAGTTGAAAAGAACGAACATGTGCATTATAGCCCAATGTAAGGTGTGTTTTTGATTCAGCAGAATAAAGGATCAATTAGTTTTAAAGCAAAAATGATTAAAACTGGATAGGAAACAGTTTTCTATATCCCAATTTTCAATTTCCCTACTGTCTGCAAAATAATCTCAATCCAAACAGCACAAACCTTCAAATCTAGATTTTTATGTACCTTTATATTGGAGCAATTAACACTTTGTACATTAAAATGTTTTAAATATTCATTCTAGATTTTGACTTCTTCAGTATTTTTAGTACAAATGTCTACTCTCTCAATTTTTTTAGTTTGAATTAGACATAATTTTCTGAGTAAAACCTACACTTCAAAATAATCAACATCCTCAGATAACCTGAACAACATAGAGACAGAAGCAGAGGAGATCAAAGGCATGGAGCCTTCTCGGAAGATTGAGCAGGCTATAAGTGATCAAAGGCAGGGGAGAGAGGTCTCTGGATCTTAACTCCTGCTTCCACTATACATGTATAATTTACAGGTTATTGAATTGTGGGGATGGGAACTATTTATACATTAAATATAGGTTACAGGCCTGAAAAGTTATTTAAAATACAAAAAAATGAACTTTGGCTGTTGGAAATGTCTAGGCAGTATCTTTCACAATGCACTTTTCCAATATTGTTTTTCCAAAAGGACTTGGTGCTAATGCAAGCAGCTTTCTTTTCAATGAATTGACATTTTCTGACGAAATCAAATAAACAAAAAGGCACACTATGGCTGGTTGGTGTCATCACAGAAGAGATATTGTGGCGTTTGGAAGTGGTAAATCACAGGAATAATGGAAAACTCATGTTCTGAGTAAAGCACTA